>VZRU01002160.1:79592-99891 GCA_013398155.1 Pedionomus torquatus
TATATATAACATGGACTTCTGAAGACCGCTGTGAAATAGGAGTCCTAGAAAACAGGACAATGAACCAGGAAACCAGTACCAATCGTACTACCTCAGTACCCTAAAAATAGTATTTCTCTGTGCCAACTATAAATTACACAGAGAGAGAGTTTAAGGTCACAAGAAATGTGCCATGCAGAGTTTTGGGGGTGGGGGGAGGTTGGCTTAGTTTTTCCATAGAACCTTTATGAAAAGCAATTATGCTTAAAAGGAAGAGGCTGAAGCGCGATGGCCTCGCTCCGTGACAGCGGTATGTTTCCATTCAAAGTGTGCAGCATTCCCTGGCTGTTTGTCTGTACACATCCACTTTATTAAAGATGCCATCCTGGGACAGGCTGGCCCTCGCTATGTCATTCGGATAAAGGTAAACAATATTTCTTGTGAAAGGGCCATTTCTGTGGCTTAATGAAGAAAATATTTATTACTTTTCATGAAACTTAAAAATAAATGTGTTGCTAGTTTTCTGTCATCAGAAGTGCTTAATTATTAAAATAATGAGACTCCAGAAGGAAACTGCAAGGAGAAAGTAGAAAATTTCTTTGTACATTATTATGACAGAAAGGAGAGTAATCTGCTCTACCTCTAAGGCCAGTGGGACTTCTAATGAGAGATAACCCCAGCTAATGACTTCAGACTTTGTGTTTATTATTCTAGATAACAGCTATTGTTTGCTAAATATAATGTAGTGGCATCATTAACTGAAAAAACAGATCAGGATTTAGTACGTCTATAGACATATGTTTCTAACATATAAGGGTAAAAATAATATTGAAATAAAAATTAATGTCAAAAAAGTGAACAACAGTTAACAAATTTTGTAATTTTCTTTCAGAACCAATGCACAAGAAATTCATTTGTTCAAGATTTCAAGAATTTTGGCATTTTTCTTTGAGTTCAGAGGATTTTACGTAAAAAATAATAAAGAACCTAGTTTTTCATCATGAACTCAACATTTCATTTATTTACAAAGCCATTTCTGAAGTACTTTGGTTTAATATCTTTTTTTTTCCAAAGGTGAAGAAAGAAGTTTTTATTCTAAATGAAGCAAAAATATAAGTTCAGGAATGGTACCTGTTTCTTTTTTTTTTCTAAAGGAATTGTTTCTTTATAGCTTTCAGGGATAAAACCGATACATCAGATTTTTGCTGCGATAGGTGTAACAACTGCATTTGCAATTAACACATCAGCCTTTGCCCACAGAGGTTTACAGCGCAAAACAGGGAAATGTGTTACCTGTTAACTGACTTAGAATGTAAGGTGGCATTGCTGTGGCTTGTGTTAGTAATAGCCAGTACTAAGACTGCTCATCAATAAAATGTTATATGGGCAGTATTTCACCCTAAAGAACTTGAACAAATACCCTAGCATTGCACACAACCATCTCCCATTGGCAAAAACCTGAATAAACAAAATCAGTGAGCCCTATAATGTGACCTGAAGGTGAACAATCTTGTGCTGGTGAGATCAGCAGGGGAGTGAATTAAGGGTCCAATAAACCATCACTAAGAACACATTGCTTCCTATTCCCCATAGTTTGAAACTAGAAGCTGTTAGCAGAAAGTGCCCCAGCAGAATCACCATGTAACTGTTCATCCCTTAACAGTTCTCCATTGCCCTGTGAAACGTGCAAACATGCTTGACTGTACAGCAGGTCTGGAGAAGGCACAAACCACTTAGTAGAGTCCTGATCAATCTGCAAGGCAGAAATGCGTGTGGCAGCAGCCCAAGCAGCTCGTTGTCTCCTTTCAGCTGAAGAGCACTGGGGGGTCTACAAGCTTTGCGTTCTCTGCTGTGTCACTTCAGACATCGGGATCTGAAGACACGCAAATGGTTTGGACAAGTAAACACGGTGCCAAAACTGCAATCACAGCAAAACGTGCTGCAGAATACCATGGTGAAGGATTCTCTAAGAAGATAAGGATAGGCAGTCTAAATTGCTTAAGGAAGGCTGCTCTCAAATATTTTACACACAGCTTGCCAGTTTGTGAATAGACAGCAGCCTCAGAGGCCAGGCTACTCTAGTCTAGAAACTCTGTAGCTGAGGCAGCAAGGAAGGCACTGCATGTCCCTGCTGGGGGTCTTGGTTAGGGTCACCTCCATATGCTGGAAGACAGGTTGTGTTATGCAAACGCAGCATAGAGCAAACCCAGCTATGGGCCTACCAGCCTGGAGCTGGCTGTCATCCAGACATCCTGGAGCCTGGGAAGAGGATCTCGGGTCCGTACTCATCCCACCTGAATAGACATTTCCTTAAATCCTCATTTACAAGCCAGGAGTAAGAGCCTGCTGGGATTTGAAATCCCACCCATTTTTCCAAGCAGCCTCAAATATCTGAAAATACATGGCATTGGTCAGCCGTGACTGAAATAAAACACAAATTCCCCTGCTGTCCTCTGACATTTTGTGTTTAACCCTGAAATGCAATTACAAAAATGGATACAATTTTTGGGTTTGCTGGAAAACTTCAACAATAACAAAGTTTCTCAAAGGAAAAAAAAAACACAAAAAACCCAAACAAAAACAAACAAACAAAAAAGAATCAGATAGAATATAATAATAGAATCATGGAATATCAGGAACCTCAAGGATCATCTGTTCCAACTTTTCTGGGCAAAAGCATGGTCTACACAAGGTAGCCCAACATCCTGTGCAGCTGAATCTCAAAAGTATTTGTATTGGGGAATCCACCAATTCCCTGGGGAGATTATTCCAATGGCTGATTGTTCTCATTGTGAAGAAGTTTCCTCTTGTGTTGTACCCATTACCCCTCCTCTTTTCCACATGACTCCTCTGTAGCCAACCTTTAAATGCTGGAACATGGTGATAAGGTTTCCCCTAAGTCTTCTTTTCTCAAGGTAGAACAAACCCAGTTCTCTCAGCCTTTCCTTATAGTAAAACATACTGAGTGTCTCAAATTAAAAAGGAAGTCCACATAGAGAGAACTGTTGCTATTATAAAAGAAAATATTACACAAAATATTCAGATAAAAACATAAGTCAGAATCTGCACACCTCTTCAAACATTCAGTTACAAAAGTGAAAGCTTTTTCCTCCAAAATATTCCAGGGAAATAGTTCATTTTCCCCTCTAGGCTATATTTGTGCACTTTCACCCATTATGCTGCCTACAATGGGTCTTTCTAATCCCTTCAGAACCAAAACTGGTCTTTGGAAGTGCCCATAGCAGAGTCTTCTCAGAGAGCAGTCTTCTCAACAACACTCTTTTTCTGCTCAACAGAATGGGCTTCTGTCTGAAGGACATTCCCCAGGATCCTGAAATGTCTTGTAACATCAGTTACATTGAGCTCGACTTTTCCCATTAGATGGCCATGAAATATTTTCTTTCAGTAAAAAGACAACATAGATTTTCTTTTTTTTAATATTCATCTTTAATTTTTGCACATTTCGCTAACAAGTACTTGGAGTACGAATAGATTTTATTTTATTTCTGGTACTTTAAAACTTCAAAGCGTGAACACCATTTTGTTTATCTATTTTCTATTTTATTACTCTGGTATGGTATTTTAATCAGAAAAACACCAAGCTTAATTTTTAAATTCTAAACTACCATTGCTGGGCATTGGAAATGACAAGCATTTAGAACAGCACAAATTAATTCATTTTCCAGAGCTCCATCAATGTGATTACTTTAAAGTGATAGAAAATAAGCAAAAATATTTGATTGTAGTGGATTGATCTCTGACATTCACTAAACTACGTAAGATCAGGTACCTTCAAGACCTACAGCATTGCCTTGGTCTAGCCTGATTTTAACAGCTCTGCATTTTTGAAGCTGTCCTACAGCCATCACTAAGACCAGGCTCGTACAGCTACTTGTGTGGCAGACAGAGAGCTCTGAAATGTGATTTCTCCTTTGCTGGAACACATCTGATGTCTCAGTAGCCAAGAAAGTGGCAGTCATCAGGATGGCTGCAAATCAGCCAGGTGTGAAGAAAGTGGGAGGGCTGTGCAACATGCCACTTTTCTGTCTATCTTTCAGCTGCTTAAGACACAGCAACTCTAAGATAAAAATCATACTCAAGCATCTACTCAGTATGTGCAGGTAGTCCTTCTTTATTTCTCAGACCTTGCCTCAAAGCATTTCCTGATAACTGAAAACTGACAAGTTACTTCTTGTTATATAAAATGCGGTGGGAAGAATGGGATTCTTTAGAGTGTCCTGGTGAATCCAATGGGACTGCAGTGGAGGAGGAGTTCATGCAGGCTTTTGCAGAATGGAGAAGAAAAGATCAAGCAGAATTCTTGCTCTGTTAGCATCAAATGCAGCTTTGCCATTGATTTCAATAAGCTCTGAATTTCACCCCTCAGACCTTTATATACTTATTGGTGTACATAAGTATAGTTTTCAATGAAACCAGTTAGATTCTTGTTTAGCAGGATTAGGGCTACCTCTTTAAATAGCAGTAATGGTTGAAATCAACATTCCACATCCTCCAGTGCATTGATTCTTGATGACATTAGCACACAGTTTGGCAGCTTCACAGCTTGAATACTGCACAGTATATATATATTTTTCAGCTAAAATAAGCTGTTGACAATATCTGTCCACCTGCCTGCTAATAGAGTATGCCCAAAATCAGTGTCATGACTAGAGGTAACTGACACTACCTGTTGATAGTTGGCCTAAGACTGGTTCACAAATTTTACATGGACTGTTGAAAATGAACAGCTTGTGGACACAGAGCATTGTTATATATGAACCTATTCTAAACAATGTTCCCATACTGAAGCTATAATCTTCATGAATGGCATTTATTCTCAGGGAATTATATGTGGAGAAGACAGTTTTACAGGGTTACCTTTAAACAATGCACTTGCTGTTTCCACTACCTCTCCTTTTCAATAGAAGTTCTTTAGCCAACTGACTGTTTCAGGATTCAGCTCTGGAATTTTCTTGGAGAAAACAATTTGACTTAGTATTAAAAGATTTGGCAAAGCAGCATAACGTCTCCAAAACAAGTTTCTGTCTTTTATTCAAAGTGAATTATCTTTTTCTATGCAGCTGCAAAGTGGAAAATATAAGTTTGCAATTTCTACAATAATTTTGCCGGTAATGTAAGTAGTTAACATTTCACACTGAACCAACAGTTTTAGTTAAAATTTTGGTGATGTACAATCCTGTTACAAGCTATGTAGAACCTGCCAGAAGAAACAGGAGAGAAGAAAAGGGTGTTTTTCCCTGTATTTCAAAAATATCTGCATTTTTACCACAAATAGTCAATGTTTTGTTTAGGCCAATCTTTTGTTATTCCTGTTGAAAATTGTGTTTTATTTATGTTGTTTTTTGTATAGTACAGCTTAGAAGAACCAAGTCAAGAGAAGTCCTGTATGTACTAGGAATATTTAACGTGCATACCAGAAAAGAGATGTAACTGATGGCTTTTTGAACCAATGTCAGAGTACTACTCAAATTGGTGCCAGGAGGAATATTGTATTTGGGAAGAGGAAAGGAGGTTATGCTTACCAAGGCTTTTACGAAGAGACATATGCAAAAAAAAACTTGAAGTGGCTCAGAGATGTATATCCACAGAAATCCTGAGCAACTAATGCTCTTTAAGTTAGCGAGACTGACTGAGAACAATGAGAGTGAGGAGAGACAAGGGGTGGGATTGGTGAGGGAACATCAACAGTTTGTTGTGTTTTAGTAATTACACAGAAATCTCTTTGAAGGACTGGCCCTCTTTCATACATGGTCACAGCTACTGGCACCAGTTTGGTGACAAGCTAATGCACCTCAAGTGCCTATACTTTCCTAGCCAGTCTATTCTCTTACTAAAAATGAAACCTTTTGCAGGTTTCTCAGCTCACATCAATACATATTAGTTTCTCTTTGTAGAGTATATTAATATATCTCCTACCAGCGTTATCCATTGCTTGTTTGTCCCCAAGAGATTTTTTGTGGTCTTTTCCTCATCGTGACTATGAATAAATCAGTCTGTAGTTCCCATTGATCCTAACCCATTTTGCTGTCCTTTGCAGTCATTTGATGTCTTCTTATTACACATCTGCTGCCGATACTCAGCTTCAACATACACCTCCAATTTCCCTTTGTGGTTGGTGCCTTCCTCTCATACAGGGTTTTCGTCCTGGGCTCATGTTGCTTCGCAGTCTTCACTCTTAGCTTCAGGCCAACATGGACAGTCAGGAAAGATGAGGTAAGATACTTTTTGCTTAGCTGATTCATTGCACATCATTATCAGGTAGGAAAGTCCAACTCAATCTGATATTTCTCCAGAAAAAAAAAAATCAAGATAAAATCTTAGATGTGAATTGTCAAATTCACTCTGTCTGGATGGATGTCTGGGTTATAATAAGAAGTGGAAAATGTATAGTCAGAACAATGAAGAAAACCACATTAGGCAAAAATGAATAAGGTGCTAAGGGTCTTACATGAGGGCAAATCATAACCAGTGCTCAAAGTGCAGTGGATGGGGATATTGAGTAATAGGAAGATAAAGATCTAAATACAGATATTTAACCTCTGAAGGCCTTCAAGGGGCTTGTTCTGTAGAAGCTAGATTATAGCTATATAAAGCTTAGACATAAATGAACTCTGGCACTGTCAGAGGGTTTTTCTTTTCTTTTCTTTTCTTTTTTTTAAGGTTAAGTAATTTTTATGAATACTAGTGAAAAATGAAGTCAGTTCAGCAGTAAGATGAAGAGAAGAGAATGGAATGAATGGGGTGGTCATCTTTCCAAGACGACCAGTAGAAAAAAAAAGCTGTATTGAGGTTAATTTCTTTAAAACTGAGGTTGTAATCTTTAAGTGAGTAATTCCAAAGACCTTTATAAGAGAAGTTTTTTCCCTCCCCAAGTAGTGAGATACAGCTAACATCCCATATATTAAGCTAGTGTCTTAGTACAGGTTTGGGGTTTTTTTTCTACATTACAGTTAATTAGCCTTTCCTATCACAAAACTTTTTAGAGGCACAAGACAGAAACAGTGGACATGTTAATAGATTTGTGAACAGCTCTGAATCCAGCCCCTCTGGCTGGGTGTGGCACAAAATGAATTAGCGTAGATAGACTAGTTAGTGTAGATCTACCTTATTGGTGACCTTCTGCGCAGCAAACAGAGAGAATTTCTGACGTGATGGTCCTCTGATGATGTGATCAAACTGTAGAGGGGGTAAAAATACACCAGCTTGTTCTGTAGAAGATAGATTATAGCCATATAAAGCTATAAAAAACAAGCACAACAGTGGGAAAAAGCAGCAAACGCATGAAGAAGACCAGTATCTAAAGAGCTGTTAAACCAGAAATTTCTTTGGATGCTAACACCTTCAATTTTACAAGCACAAAAAATATGGGATATACATTTTTTTCGTCCTCCTAGTAGGGTCTATCCTTGTTGTTAGATATTTCGCAGTCATAGAATCTTATCTGTATCAAGTATGTATCAAGTGTTTTTTCTTTTCTCATAATAAAATTGCTTTGTGGTAAAACAACAGAAGTTCATCTAATTTTCTATTCAAAACTCCCAGGTTTTGACTGTGAAACTAAGAGTTCTAAACACAAGAAATGTTTAAAACAGTTTTTAAAAAGTAGGTTTTCTGTAAAAAATGTTCAAAATCCATCTTTATTTCTGAACATGGATATAAATTTGGGGGTTTTGATTCACAAGTTAATTTGCTTGAAGGCACATACTGCAACCTCTCATATTCCTATGTCAGTAGCAGTAAAGAACATGGACATTTTTTTCTTTATAGGTAGCATAGTGGGGTTGGAAATGAAATGATTCTGTATCATTTTGCCTTATGAATTCCCTCGTGCTTATGGATTCTCCTGCTTTCCCCTAATTTATGCAAAGTGCTGCTAAACAGATCACTACATATGGAGATAAGATATCATAATGCACTAATATATTTTTGTTGTGATTCTGAAAGTTACAGAAAGGAATGGTATAGCTAATCTGTTATAATTTTTAATTAAATATAATTTGTAATTACAAACTGATATTCCCAATCCAGTATCTCTCATGCTGATATTCCCTTGTGCTCGCTACCTAAAAGCTACACAGAATAATCTGCTTGGCACTACCCATATTCTATCTGTTGTCCGTTACGTAATAATATTTTGATGCTGACTAATACACACCTTGAGGAACATGTAATAAAATGAAAATATGAAGCATGAAAAATTGGCAGCTGAAACCAGCAAATAAAAAAGATACAACAAGTTTTGTGGCACAAACGTCTTAAAAGATCAGCACTGAAAAATGTGGGTTTTACTTTATTGGAATTCAGACTATTCAAACAGGGTTTCAAATCTAACTCCAGATCTACCTCTCAGAGCACAATAGAGTCTCTGAAGGAGAAAGATAGCCCAGCTCTCAGGCCTACTGGAGATTTAATAACTGTTGCACTTGTGCTGTCAAGTCTCTCTGCTTTTCCGAGTTGGGATGGCAGATGCAGAACCTCAGTGTTAGCAGAGACAGAGCTACAAGGAGTATGGGTTCTCTTGGACATCCTGCATTAAGAATTGAGGGTTTTTTTGTGCTGTAGATCTGTGTTGCCTTCACCCCTTTTGATTTAATAATATATTGACTCCATCTGACATTGTAAGAACCTTCCTAACGAGCCCGAAGCTTCGTTTGAGATGGCCAGAGATTTAAACACACATAGGTGATTTCTCCCAAAGCTACAGTTTACATGCCAGAAGAGACACTCCCCACAAAACATATGCTGTGTTTAGCAAAAACTAAACAAAATTACCTCCAAACTAACCAAGAATAGTTCTGCACTCTAGGCCAAGTTGAAATGTCTAGGGTGGAGGTAAGGTGTAGTTACCCCAACAGCCACCCACATACTCCACTACCTGGAGAGCACAGAGTAAGGCAGGAGACTCATCCAGAGAGGCCACAGCACACGGACAGCTTTGCACCTTGCTGATGGGGTGGCATGTGCACACTTTGTCATTAGAGGTGGCAGAAGAAATGTGATTTGTCCTGTGATAGAGAAGACGCTGTGCAATTTCTTGCCAGCTTGGCACCACCATCACAGATTGGTAGACACGGGAAAAACCTGCTTTCCCTTCTCTCACCCCAACCTGGCAGAGGCTACTGTGAGTAAGAAGTAATTACCTCAAATTATTTATTTTCATTCTCCCCATGTTGCAAATCTGAGTTCCCTTGCTCTAATTTTTGTCCAATTGAAACACAGTGTGTGAAATTAAAATATCTTTGATATTTTTATTGGGTTTTTCTCAGGAAAATGTGGCCAATTTCCACCTCAAAACTCAGTTTGGAATACCCTCACAGAAGAAACTTAAGGGTTATAAAGATGGTCTTTGCAGTAGAAATAGTCCTGTTCTCCCCAGACAGTGGAACTATAATGCTCATGGATTTATTTTTCCATACTGGTCTGAATTCTTAAACATGGGACTTACAAAAAAATACATGCAACATACAGATTTTCTGACATCCAAAGGCATTGCTTAATCTTTATCAGGCATTTTACACCTTCTGAGCTGCTTGTATTGATACTCAATTCCCATTTTTGGAGCTTGCATGTCAAAACGTGTCGTAACTAGCAGTTTACGAGTCTTATTTTAATCTCAGCATCCCAATTATCTATGGAAAGTCTGGTCTGGTAAAATAGACAGTGACATATTTAGAATGTGTCACCTTGTGGAACTCGAATGCAATTACAAAAAACTGCCATGTGAGAGACTGTGGGATTTTTTTTTCCATTTTAGTTCATTTTAGGTAGTCCAATATACAAGCTTGATTTGAATTATCATTTGGTGACTTGGCAACTGTCTTAATGAGCAGGAATAAAATTCCAAATGTAAGCACTGTGAAGATGAGCACCTGGTTTGTTGGTGACACGTTAAGAAAACCAGCCTATATTAGAGAGGCTTTTATTTTTGCCCAACTGGATGTTATCAGTGACCAAGTAATCCTCCCCATTCTTCTGTCCTTGCCTGTTATCTTCTTTAGAGAGAATTCAGATGCCATAACACCCATCCCTGATGTACTTTCTCATCTCCATCGGCTGCCCCTCTGCTTCCTTGTGAAGCATTCTTATCCTACCATCAATCTCACACCATCGATCTCACACTCTTCTGCACCTTTTGTCCCCATCACTGTGTCCATACTCATGTAGCTTCTAAGTAAGGTAACTCTTGGCTTTCAATACTCATAAGAGGGACTTCCAGGGAGAGGGTCAAAAGGATACATGAAGCAGGAGAAGGAAAGAGACTACTAAGATCATCACGATAGCCTTCTCATGCCTTTGATTTAAGCCAAACTACTATATTTGAGAAAAACAAGAGATTTTACATTGCTGGGGAAAAAAATGTGAGCTAATTTGTGTAGTATTTNAGCAAACAATATATTGCAAAAGTATAGATGTGATTCTTCAATAGAAATTTGAGGAAATTATCCTTGCACAGTCCAAGAGACTAATGAGTCCATATTAAGAAAATGACACAGTGCGGGTCACCCTATTATAAAACAGGATATTACAGAAATGGAGAAGGTGCAGCTAAGGGCAAGCAGAGTGCCACAGCAATACAATGATCTTAGTTATTTAGAAACTTTATTCTGTTATTCAGAGAAAGAAGATCCATAGGCTAGGGGAAAAAATTATGATTAAGATAGAGCTGCAGTGAATTTTGGCAGAGTATTTTCATGCAATAGGTATCACAGCTTTGAAGACAATACCTACAAGAGGATAACTGAACATGTATCTCTACAGGTGTAGGGTACAAACCTGAACTGTCATTTAGATTCTTTGATTTGTTCAATGTGTAGTAAATAATACATAGATTATAAGCTGTGATAAAATGGATTTAAGTGGTTTAAAACACAGAGCCATTTAAATGGATATCAGTTTTCACACCTCTGAAAGAATATCCAAACATTTTCATAATACCCTTTAGAAATCATTTTTAAAATATATGTGGTCTTCTATCTCACCAATCTCACAATCATATTTGGCTGTAGCATAGGCCAAAAAATGAGACAGAAAATGTTACATAAAAACAGCAAGGAGGAGAATTAGTGATTACATTATGTAATTCAGGTCTTTCCAAAATAATGATGTGATTCATATTTTTAAAATAATGTAGCAGACAATGGCGTACTGCACAAACATTACATGTAAATATAGATTTAGTTGTAAACAACCTGTAGAATTGAGTCAACAATCAAATAAAAAAACCCTACCCCATTGCTCCTTTGTAAGGCATGAAAGGATATTTTATTCAGTAAAAGGTACTGCTGGCTTCATGCATGACAACAATTGGGACTTTTATGAATATGAAAACCTTAAAAAGAACATTGATTAGACTGGATTATTTTCTCCACCATTTAGAACTGCAATTGGCACTCGCAGCAGGCTTTTAATCTGTACTTTTTAAAACGTCTACACTTTGGAGCAATGGCAGTCTCCACTCAATGGAGAATATCCATCAAGGATATAGATATGTAATCCTAGAAATATAGTGGCAGCCCAAAGGATAGGGGACATTCAGTAAATTGTTTCAGCATTCCCTTTCCACTGAGCAAGCTACATTCTTTGTCCTTGAAGGATCCCTGATAACTAGTCTCATTTATCTGTAGTATGCTCAAGCTATAGGGACTAAGTATGACGTCTGGTGTGGAGAGAATATATTTAATTTGTCTTTAAATTTGTAAAATTTTACTACATCATTAAATACAAAATGCTCAGTTTGTAAAAAAATGTTTTTAAAAGAATCAATGAAATAGTGTTGCTTTTAGAGAAAAACGTTTGTAAGATGAAATAATACATTTAGATGTTTCTGCAATTACTGTCAGGGAAAAAAAAAAAAAACAGATTAAAAGAATTAGCATTTCATTGTGTGCTTGGAAATTAGGTACCAGAAGGGTGTGGAAGTAGGTCTGAATAAGAGACAACTCATATGTTTGGGGAGAAAAAGTGATCACTTAAGAATCCATGGTGTGCATCTGAAAATCCCATTAGAGACTGTCAAGCTGCATTGGTCAGACAAAAAGAATATGAAATGGGACCAATTAATACCGATGCTGTTGAGTGCATGGCAATAGCTTCTAGTTCCTGATTTACAGAGAAGAATACAATTGAGTGGAAATTATTTTGATACATTTGCATTTGTGGCTATAAGTCACATTGTGTATAAAGAGACCTAGCAACTACAGGGTGGCGACTGTAGCCCTCAATTCCCAGCCCGGAGTCTGGGATGATATTGCTGCTTCTGCCACTCTGATCTTTTTGATGACCTTGACCAGATCACTTATCTTTGTAAATGTTTCATGTACTGAATTTTGTGAGGTCTAACTTGATTGTAAGTCTTTACAGTCTTCTGGAGACCAGCTTTTTCACTGTGTTTGTACAGTCTGCAGCAGAATAAGCCTGTGATCTTCTCTGGGGAGAATTTAAATACCGTAAAATCATGCAAGCAGCAGAAGGACCCCAGCACAGAAGGGGAGAAAATCAATGGGATTTGGGGATCAAGAATTTTAAACTCAAGGAGTTTCAAATATATAGTTTTCTTGAACTGAAATAGCTCCTAATATGATCGAAATTTTTATCTATTTGCTCAGCATGTTTCCGGCTTCTTGCAACAATTTATTTGTAACAGTTACACATTTTTATAGATTAAAAGTGGAGAGCTTTAACATTTTTTTTTGCCAAACGCTGAACGGTAGGTTTCTAGTACCACTAAAAATTGACAGACCTAGTTATTAATTAAGTACTAGATAACATTCTACCTAAATCGAAGCCATCTGATCTTAACAGCTGTGGAATCTTCTGCCAGACACTTGGTTTAGAGGACTCTGTCCTCAGACATCAGCAAAAAAAAGGATGTGTCAGTCCTCTTCCAGCCTGACTGGATCTTTCTCTACATCCTTTGTTCTCTCCATCATTCTTTATTCTTTGGCATGGACAAACATTTGGTTGGTGGTTGAAAGTACTGCTCTGCAGGTCTCAATGGGCCAAAGATTATGGAGCTGCAGACAGTAAATTCATAGTACAGTCATTTCCTTTGTTGTACTATAGAATAGGGAAGTCTTAGCTAAATAGCAATCTTACTGTGACAGTAAGTTCCTTGATCCAGACCTATGGCCAATGTATTTAAACCTGTTCTTCAGCTGATTCTCAGCCCTCGAGTTCTCCCAGGCAGCCGGCTCAGGGGATTTTGTGCTGCTGTAGTGAACGGGCTGCCTATTCTGCAGTACATTGCTCACACTCCTGCAAGGACAGGGCTGTGCAAAATTCCTACAGGGTGGCACCCCAGCCTGCCTGAGCTACAGGATGGAGCAGACGTGGCTTGGTAACTAAGATTAAATCGTACCACTTCCAAAGGGTTTAATTTTGATAACAGATAAGGAGCCTTTTACTGAGGCAACATTCCCCTTTATTTTATTACCTCTTTTTGGAGGGCTAGTTGTTCAGAAGGAGACTTGCATCTTGGATTTCACTTATCAGCCAGGAAAGCATTTTTCCAACGTACTATCATAAGAGTGCTCAGGGAGAGCAAGCCAAATGGAATGAAAAGCAAAGTGCCAGCAGTGTTATCCCAACAGACTTTTCTCCGTATTTATAACTGCTTCTGTTGACTCGTCACTACAATAGGACAAAAGATCATTTTGTTCTTGATTTATTAATAGAGAAGTAAAAGGAATTTATAGGCTATCTGGTAAAAAAAAGTGTTCTGGTATTTATCTCCCACCAGCAACTTTTAAATTCTCTACTGAGAAATAGTTTAGTAGACTGAATTATCTCTGTTATTCAACACTAGAAGTAGCCTAGGAGAGCCTAGAAGCAGTTAGGATATGTGGAAGAGTAATTTTTGCATTAGCTGGTCTCAGGTGATGATCAGACAGATAGTCTACAAGCACTTTGGTAAAGAAAAATGAAACTCTGATGACTATATGATCAGACATCATGCTCTTTCTGCTTGGCTAGTTAACATCCTATTTTCAATGCATAAATTCTACATGGTACCCTTTAAAATGCACTCGGAAGCATGTAACCTTCACTCATCTCTCTTTTTCCCTTGTTTATGGACCATCTTGTTGATTCTAAACAGAGTTTCTTCCAGCTGAAGTGAAACAAGATCAGTTTAGAAGAGCGAAAAGCTCAATGTGGTTCCAGTGGTTCCAGTCATCAGAGACGTGTTTTAGAACTCACTGGTGAGCAGGGTTATGTATTCTGGTTTCTGCCATCAGCATGAACCTGTATTTTGCACATAGTTTTATACCCACAAGTTTTGGTGCTCAGACTTAGGGTTTTGGCATCTTTTCCTGTTTCTTGTAGGCACATGAGAGTCCATTTACGTTTCCAAAAGGTGATCCTTGTTTCTCTGAAGGAGTAACTCAGTTGAACAACCACAACAAAAAGCTAGATCACATAACCCTGTAGTCCAAATCCCCAAACAGATAGACAATTTATTTTCAAATGTAACTCTCATCCTATAAATGAGGTTGTTATGTCTTGCAATATCAAGGAAAACAATGGCATAACTATAAGCACAAGTTCCCAGGTCAAGTGGTCCAACAAGTGGGCCAACAAGTGGGGCCACCTGTGTTGGCATGCTACTGCATTTTCAACCTTACTAGGCTGCTGATTGGGTCCAGGCTTGAAAATGTCTGATTGTACGGTGCCACTCTCCATTTCTTGCACATCTGATGAAGAAAAATTTAATGGAAGAAATGAACGTTAAGCAACTGAAAAGTTAAAAATGTGACAAACAAGACAGTTACGAAAAACACAGGCAAAAAGTGAAATCTCAGTACAATAAATAATAAAATTAATAAAACAAAGCTGTGTAATCCGAAGAACCCAACTGCAACTAAAATAAACCTCTCCACCTTATCACCACTTCGTGATTTTTCTCTCTTGGTGTAGATTTCTCACACCTATGTGAATATACCTCCAATTTCTGTAATTACATAATACTAATTCACTTCAGCTTGAGGATCTAGATTATGATCTTCCTAATCCTCACTAGTTTTTTTTCTGCATAGAATGATATTGTCCCAACTATAATGGATGTAAAGCCTGAAAAAGATTGCCTTTCGGAGGTGAAAAATAGCATGAAGCCTCACCCCACTCACTCCATTTGGCTTAATTTTGCTTTCCTGTATCTGTTTTGCTATAATTTGGGTTGATTTACTGAATATCTATCAACAAGACGTGTTGTTTTAACTGCATGTTTCAAACAGAATATATACCAGTAATAGAATTTCTGTCTGAATGGGAGAAGAGTTGTTACGATCTCACTGCATGAAGGGAAGAAAGTTATATATAGAATGTGTATGCTAATGACTAGAAGGTGTTGATTAGCATCATACTTTTATTTCGCACAAAGATGTGTGAACCTTTTATAACAAAACTCGCAAGAAAGCAGAGTTCACCTCATTTATGCATTTGTTTACTAAAGTGAAACAGTCAGCAGTTTTCCTAAGTCAAACTAACATTTACCCCAGCTCACAGACAAGTTCAGAATCACATCCTTCTCCTCTTCTCCCAGCTCCTGCCACCAGCTTGCCCAGTGGACATTACGGTATGTATTTAATTACATGTTAGAATAAGCAATTTTAAAACAAGCAGTCCAAAGTCAGGTCTCCATCAGCCCGCTGGGGTACTGGTTGATGGCTTGGCAAATGGCCCTTATTCTCGGCAGTCAGCAGAAGGCTGAGCAGATCAGAAGCTCTGGGATAGCCAGGTTGGGGAGCAGTATCAAAATAATTCAAGGAGATAAACTATTGGGTTGCTGAGGGAAAAAGGGAGAGGCCACTCACATTGAGAAAGTGTTTGACAAAGGTGGGCTTTTGAAGTTGCTCCTTTTTTTTTGCATACAAAATAAATTTGCCATCTCAGCTCTACTTTATGCCTGCTCAAGCTGAGATTGTTTCTGTAAAGGCAGCAAAAGACTTTCCAGAAACAGATGCAGAAGTCAGCTGGAGTAGCTGAGGATGGGAATCCCTCTCCTCGAGCTTAAGTGGGCAACTGTTTGGTAGTGGCTATCTTTGATGAAACTTGTGGTTCTGCATACTTGTTTATGCTGTGCTGAAGAGTCTGTTACTGCTTTTTGTTGGTGGATAATTTCATTTGACAAAGTGCTGCAGATTCATCTTTATGTATGAACTGACAAATGCAGAGGGGGAAGCATAAAAAAATAATACAGAACTGAACATGCAGAGTAACAGTTCACAAATTAGAACATTCATCAGTTTGAAAACACCCAGATAATTTTAATTTTTCATACTTTACAAGTACCTCTGTACTTATAAGGCTTTAGGTTTGGTTCATGACGATGAACATTAGGAAATGAAACCCACAGATTAAACATTGCTTCAAAAACTTGGTTACATTGTGCACATTTGGCTGGTATCCCCATGAATGTATAGCGTGTTCTCAAGGTCTTAATTTTTTACTCTAAATTTTTGCTGTGTGTTTAAGGAGCAAAATGAGGTTTTTTCTCTATCTATACGTGGGCTAGGTTAGTGTTTGCACACGAGGTCATGGGGCAGTGTGAAATGCTGCCACCACCCAAATCTTTGGTAACACCCAACAAGTTTTAAGAGATACTAGTTACTTTGGTTTTATAAATCACTTTATGCCCCTTCTAGTTTTTTGAATACACTGTAATTCTTGAGAACTCATCTAACATCTGAGGAAAAAAAAGGCATAATGAAAAGGTGAAAAACTTTCTTATTTGGCAATTCTAGCATTTCTTTCCTGAAACATCTACATGAATATGATTGTATCATCTAAAGAGGGAGCAGAGTGAAAGCTTGTAATGTGATTAATTTATATTTTTTTTATGTTCTTGGGTAAATTAAATTTCTTCCAGTCCATTTTCTTAATTAATTGGTCCTTCTGACTTTACTTATCTTTGAATGCCACTTCTGATTTCTCTGTCCTGTGGTTGCTGCTTGGTCGCAGGGATCTGGCTTTCCTTCTCCGATGGACTTTACAGCTTTCTTCTACTATTTGAAATTATTCAATCATCTGCTGTCTCTTCCCATCTCATTAATTTAACAAGTATCCCACTTTCTGAAAGGGGGAGGAGAGATATGCGAGTTGATGTCCAGTCTGAATTAATGCTGCAACTAGGCATGCCATTGTATGGTAATTACCAGAAATCAACACATGTAGGGACGTCTGTGTTACACACTCCAATAATCAATAAAATAATGCTATTAAAATATTTTTTACTTTAACATAAAAGGAGAATTAGACTCTGAAAGGCTTACTGCAGATTTTGAGTGAGATGTATCCACTATTCAACAAATACAATTACCTTAATTGGCCTGTCACGCAAAGTACCTTACAGTGGAACTTGGAGTGGCATCTTAAATAACGTGGGAAAAACAGAACAAGTCTTGAGATTAGAATCTTACCAAATTTCAGGAGTCACTTTTTACCTTATACATAAAAATGTGTTGGGTTTTTTTTCCCACCTAAGTGTATATTTAAATAATAATGATGGCAGAAATATAATGAAAGGGGTTTTCCAGCAGAAGGAAATCCATGCAGGAACGATGCCGAGAAGCCAAAGAGAAGGTACAACTGGTGACGGGAAAACCTCTACCACTGTCCCAAGACTCCAGCTCGGGCTGATTGAAATTCTCCATTCAGTGGCCAGAAATACCCACAGATGGACTCTGGCATCTATTGAAATCTCATTAATGGCTAGGTGTTTTTGCTGGCTATAGAAGTTTACCCTTCTATATGGCTCGGTTATGGTTATGGTTAGGCTCAGGGCTAATGATGATCCTGCAATAAAAAACCCTTCCTGCACTAAAACACTTCGGTTATTGCTAACCTCAGAATATAAAAATAAGATAAAAACGTGTGTATGACATAAATATTTAATCTCAGTGTCTGCCCTATATTCTTGTATAATAAACAATCCTAAAATGAAATCCCTAGATCTGGCTGTTCTGTGAAGTACAGGTTTCCTCTCTACACTGCACTGGATCCAACTATTCATTGTACAGGAGAGAAGAAATATGACAAAAGGCATCATCAGAAAGACCTTGAAAATCTTAATCTGTTTTTCCTTTCTCGGTACAACACTTCTTTAAAGACCAGAAAGATGCTACTGAAATGTGAAACAAACCATAAAGCTGTGTAGTGTTGCTTGATCTTGTTTTGATTCAGATCCACACAAAACAAGTTATAATAAAGCTCCTTATATATATATACACACATATATAGAGATGCTTTTATTAATTCTCAGTGTATTAAAAAGGACACAATCTTAGTTTGATAGCGACTAAGGGGAAAAATAAGATAATATGACAATGTCCATAAGGAAAACATGCAAACATTCTCTATTAAAGTTTGAAATCTAAAAGCATACACGACATTACAGTACAGCTTCACTTTTGCAAGGGATTTGCAGTAAAAATGTGCACAATCTATCAATTCTGTAGGCTTTGGTAAACACCACCTGCCCTTAGTTGCCTATAATAGGCATTCTAGACCTCAGACAATTCAGAAGCTGCAACAACTTGCTAAAAGCTGTGTTGACCACATAATTACTAATACCGGTGGCATTAAAAAAATAGAAATTTTACCTTTTATTCTTGGTTCAGCTTTGATTCAACACAGATGTAGAGTATCTAATGAAAATATTAGTCTTTGATACAGGAACTTAAAAATGTTTTTAACCTGTAGTAGTATTTTGTCCCTATTTTCTCACAAAAAATTTATTACCTTTTGATTTCCACATTTCTATCTAAGGTACTTTCTTTCATTTAGGCACAGACTATGGCTATGCTATGAGAGGCAAACTTTGCTTTTATATATTAGTTGACATTTTAGTTTATTTGGCTACATGCTACAAGGTTGTCTCCCTTCAGGGATCTTTAAAAATCTTACCTAAATAAAGAGTATTCACTGAAATTATTTAGAGCCACACTGTGCTTTTGATCTGGATGAATATTTTCCAGGGATTTTACTGGTGTTTCAGGCAGAGGGTGTTAAATTGGACTGTAACAGTAAATACATCCCTTATTATTAGTGCTTGATTACACATTGGACAAAAATTCTTATTATAATTCTTAAAAGTTTATTTTTTTTTTTAACTAGCAGCTTTTCCTCCCCCTTACTTCCCTGTCCAATATCCATTTCTTGCTCATTTGTTTTCCTTTATGATTCTTTACCTCTGATTCAGCCTTCAATTGCTTCAAGTAGGAATGGTAAAAATTACAATATAGTATTTTAATTTTTAGTAAAATTAGTCAGATTGTCTGTCCTGCTACTTGCTGGCCCAGCCTTTGCACTGCATAGAAGAAGCAAGAGTGAAAAGGTTTTCAGCAACATCCTTCAAATACATACAGGCCTTTCTATAACTACAGCCCATTAATTTTTCTTGGTTTGTTTTCTTCACTTTCAATGGACAAATTTTAGCTTCTCATCATTCCCTGACAATTAACACCAAGACACTAATAATTTTGTGTTCCGTCATTTCTCAGATATGTAATCAAAGTTACAATGTATCTTTTCAGAAATGTTGCAAACTACTTTTGACAGTCTGCTAAGGGACACCTAGATAACATTTCTCATACACATATTTGTGTAGTGAGCAAATAACTGAAATACCTTGACATCTATGCTCACAATACTGTTATTTATGCATACTTAATTATAAGTAAAAATAAAGTCTGAAGGTGAGTAACTGTTGGTTTTAGGGCCTATCTTCAACTATGAAAGGATTTAGGAGGTCAAATAAGTCCCTTGAGTATCGTTTATACTTTTAATGGGACACATGACCAATTTTCCATTGATTCCCCTTGACATTTCTGCCCTACAAACATTATACCTCAGCAATAAATCTCAGGCCCAGGCTCTGCTGTCCATTTTGCTACCAAAGAAGGCCCAGAATGTAGCAAAAATACCGCTTTTCCATTATGTACATTGTTAGGAGAATACAAATCAAAGAACTTTCACAGAGAAACTTACTCTGCTACAGTGAGAGAAAACCTACAGCATCTTTTTCCTCGGGATTGTATCAACAGGACTGGAGATGCAACTGAAGATTGACAAGATTTTGAGCAAGAATTCTGTGTCCTCCGTGTGCATATTGCAGTGGTTCTCACCAGGTTGGTCAAACACAGTTGGACTGGTTGAAGTTTTCGCTTCTTTCCCATATGCTTGCTGCTGGCTGTTTGCAAATGCAGGTTTGTAATATAAAATCTGGCTTCTGAAATACATATACCTATATTATTCATATATATATATATATATATATATATATATACGCTTTTCTTAAAAAAAA
>VZRU01002160.1:110455-132955 GCA_013398155.1 Pedionomus torquatus
TCTTAACTCCATCTAAGTTTCAAATTTCAGATATTTTCTTCAGAATTGTGATTAAGATTTTTATGGAAATCTTCAATGTTTTTAATCATTATACAATGCCATATTAATCCCTTCCAGATGCTGGAACACTATCATTACAGTATTCTGTTCCATGTGTTGCTCCCAAGAAATTGAATTTTGTGCACCAGTATACCTAATGTATTCCTTCATCCATGGTGTCACTTGAGGGTCCATACTGGGACCAATACTACTTAATATCTTAATCAGTGACATAGCCAGTGGTATTGAGTGTACCCTCAGCAAGTTTGTAGACTGCACCTAGTTAGTTGTCCAGTTGATTAGCTGGAGGGTGGGGAGGCCACCTGGGGGTACCTTGGCAGGCTTGAGGAGGCCAACCATGAGGTCCTGCACCTGGGTCAGACAGAACAATCCTTAACATCAATACAGGCTGGGAGTTGAAGAGATTCAGAGTAGGCCTGCAGAAGAGGACTTGGAGGTACCGGTGGATGAAAAATTAGACATGAGCTGGCACTGTGCACTTGCTACCAAAAAAGCCATTCGTATCTTAGGCTGCATCAAAAGAAACACGGCCAGCAAGGTGAGGGAGGTGATTCTCCCCATCTACTCTGTTCTTATGAGATCCTACCTGGAGTATTGCAAGCAGCATTGGGGTCCCCAGTACAAGACAGACATGGATCTGTTAGAGTGGATACAGAGAAGGGGCACAAAAATGGTCAGAGGGCTCAAACACCTCTACTACAAAAAAAGGCTGAGAAAGATGGGTTTATTGAGCCTTGAGAAGACTCCAGGGAGACCTTATTACAGCTTTTCAGTACTTAAAGGGGGCTTATAAGAAAGATGGAGACTTTCTTATAGTGACAGAACAAGGGGCGATATTTTTACACTTGAACAAAGTCTGTTTAGATTGGACATAAGAAAATACTCTTTTACAATAAGGGTGGTGAGACACTGAACCAGGTTGTGCAGAGTAGTTGTGGATGCCTCATCATTAGAAGCATTGGTAATAAAGTGGATGGGGCTTTCAGCAACCTGATCTAATGGAGGATATCCCTGCCCATGGAGGGAGGTAGGACTAGATGATCTTTAAACACCCCTTCCAACCCAAACCATTCTATGATTCATTGCTATGCTTTCCTTTCCATGCAAAAAAACCTCTGGCTACAGAACTTTTCTTTTTTACCAAATGAACTCAGTTCCTATAAGGGTGGTGTCCAGGTTGTTTTTATTGCATTTCTGCAGTTGGAGTGCAGCCACTGTACAAACAGGGAGGATAACGAGAAATATCCATCAAAAATACACAACACGTTAAGATACTACTTCCTCTTGTGCTGTGACTTTTTAGTATTGAGGATGTCTTTTTTGCAAGGACAGTTCAAAGAGTATTTTGCTGACTAATCTGTGGAAGAATTAATAGTTTGACAGACTAATCAGGATAGAGAACTTTCATTTTTCTAGACTATACTTTCTTCCACTTCAAAAGTAAATCAAGACCAAAATCAAGCAGTTATCCAAGCAAAAGTAAATTTCATATGCTTTTCTGACAGTGGCTTAAGAGTGTGGCTCATAGAAAACGCTGCCATACAAATACCTCTTTCTGGAAGCGTAAGCACAAGGATTTACACATAGGCTCTTGAAATGAGCTTTTCTTTCAACTCTGGAGAGTTTGTCTTTCAAAACCAAAGGTTGCAAGGCAACATTGAGGCATGTTGGTTAGAGATGTAGAAGATCTTAACATTCATAGTATTTTATGTATGTTCTGAGGAAGCAGCTACACAATATATATGAAAACCAATCCCCATTTTTTTTCTTTTCCATAAGCAAAACTATACTTGAACTCCCATCTTTTAAATTGCTCAATACATTCTTACGTTGAAGACTTTCAATATATGAGGACATGCTCCTAGACATTTACTGTACATAGAAAGCAAACTATTGAAATTGTTACTTGTATGTAACTAATATGAAAATCTGTGTTTGTGTGTTTCAATAGATAGACATATATTTTAAAGTATTCACTTGCAAAATTCTAACTACAACTTTTTATACAATGGGAGCAGTGTACTAAGGACAAAATTCCCATGTGAATTAGTGAATATTTAAATGTAAATTCAGAGGAAATATTTATATCTGCCATGTGTTCTTATTAATAAGAACGCTACTCAAATCCTAACAACAGATCATAGCTTCGTGATTTCTGACTTCTGATCAAAACTTTCTTAATTACTACATAATCGGAATCTGTATTTTAACAAAAATTACTAAGGTTCCTTGATAGACCAATGTGGGTTCAGAACTAGTCAGTATTTTTTATTAATAACATAGAAGATAGAATAGACAGCATGGTTATTAATTTCACAAATACCAACAAAATGGGAGGTAATTCAAGCATATTGGTGAAGATGGTGAAATTTCAAGTATGTGGTGACTTGAGAAAATCCAGGTAGAAGTTTAGAAAAAAATGCTACACAAAGAAATGCTGAAAGAAGGATGTCTTTGGTTATAGAAAGAGCAACAGGTCAGGTGCTGGAGTTAAAAATTAGTACAGACAGTGAAGCACTTAATCAGGTTGCTTGGGGAGCCTTGGAGTCCCCGCCCTTGGAGGCCTTTATGAAGGTGTCAGCCACACATATCTGTAAGAAGTGAGTTCAGCCACTGCTAACTCTTTGTAGAATAAAGGGGTGATGAAGTCATCTCTTAGCAAGAATTATTACTATATCATGTCCTCATCAAAATGGCTGTCTCCAATTGAAAAAGTGCTGGCAAACTACACCTCCACCTGAGCTTGGGACTAACAACGCAGTGTAACAAACAGGAGGCAAGGAAATGCCTGCAGCAGTAGCAAAACCACAATATGGCAATGCTAATTAACTTCAAATAACTTTCTGGCACAGATATAAACAAATGAACACACTCATTCATGGGTCACCTTCTTTACAGTTGGTGGATCTACTATTGTAAAATAAAATTTCCCTTGTACTCCAGCACTTTAAAAATGAAACTCTGTGAGAGACTTTTGTAATATAAAAGAAGGATTCTAAATAACTTGCAGAGCTGCCTGCTCATCTCAACACATTACTTCTTCCCTGCTTATAGATCACAGAACACAAAGCTCCTGTCTCTGCGGCTGCACCAAACATTCACTCTTCCTCATGCTTTACAGATTTACGTGGAGATTTTTCTCTACCTCCTGCAACTGGCGAACTACAACTCCACGTTCTCATGTTCTCAAATGTGTACTATATCCTTAAAGACATCATCATTTATAACATTTAACTGGAACAGCTGCCAGGAGACAGGTAACAGTTGCTGGACACTTGCAGAGGCCTCACAAAGACTGTTTGTGGGCTGCTGGAGAAGAGCTTTGAGGCTTCAAAGTAAAAAGAAAGATAACGTGACAAGCAGCTGGGGAATAAATATATACCAGGAAGGAATGTATAAAGTAACTTCCAAATATTTAGAGATGAAGCCAAATTCCCAAAGCCTACAATAACTTGTCTGATACAAGGTGAACTGAGTCTTCTGAGTTTCGCACAAGATAAGCCTGATCCTGCCTTGGGAAAACTTGTTTAGCATAATAGCTACTAAAATCCTGCCAAAATCTAGGCAACAGCAACAAAACAAGTGTTACATTCAAGTTTTAAACAGTGGAACGTGTGCTGTTGCTGACAAGAAAACAACCAGATCCTATAACCAAGTACATGATTTCTTAATTAAATTGAGTTGAGCTGGTGTCAACAAGAAGAGATACTTGATACAATATTCTCAATTATGGATAGCGTGTTTTCTATAGAGGTTTCACGTCACATCAGCTTTAATGTAAGGGGATACCAAATCCAGTAAAACAGCAGTGAGAACACAGGACAACAAAATATAAATAATTACAATAAACAAGGTTTGGATTTGGTTAGTAGAAATAATGCTCAACCCAGGCTTTGAGAAGAAAATACAACTCCTTGGAAAAAATATGAAGTCAGACAATGCTTTTTATAACCATCAGCATTGAGTTACTACACAGACCCTTCCCTTCTTCCAAAATGTAGACTTTACAACATGTGATTTCTTTCATCCACTTCTACAGAAGGGAAAAAAGAAGTTAATTTCTCATTTGTATATGTAAAAAAGAAAAAGGAGAAAAAACAGTAAGGGGTTCAGTGTTTGGTTCTGAAAGCCACCGGGGAAGTGCCACAATCTCTCCAGGATCCCAGCAGAACAAATTCCAGTTTAAATCTGGGTTCTCTAAACACTGTTGCCCATATCCACCCAAAATCTTTAATGTTCTGCTAAAATCATTTAAGGGAAAGTGCAGTGGGACATCGTGATCCAAAGAGAGAGATGCAGTCTCTCAGACCATTAAGTCAATGTAACGAGTGGCACTGAAAAATAATGCTTTTGGCTTTGTATTGAAAAGGTCGTAGAAGTTCGGAGAGAAAAGCTGCCTAGGTCAATGTGCTTACTGTGAGCTTTGTAGCAAGGGTATGGTCTGCAACAAGCCATGCAATTTTTTAAGATCTTTCAGTGCATTTTTATTACAGAGAAGTTGCAATAATCAGTCTAAAATCACAGAAGGGTGATTTTTTGCTGGGATGAAGCTGAAAGTATTTTGTATTACTATGGTAACTTAGGCATCTACTAACACTGGGGAGATTTTTTACTTTGGTATTCAGTGGCACAAAGGGCAATAAATTAGATCATGTCTTGAAGTTTCTCCCAGGCGTACTTTCTATGAGACTTTAATTTTGTATACTATTGACTCACTGGTGTTTCTGGTGACCTCATATAGAAATATATAAAGATGACGAATTTTCTGGAACTTAGCTGAAGGAAGTTTTCCCAAGGGAATCTTTGGGACTGAACAATTTCTAAGCCATATGTAGTATGACAAATTATGTTGACTATTTTTTTTTTTTTTAATTTTGTTTTTCTGTTAAAGTAATAAAGTTGGGGGGGAGGGTTTAAGTTAAAAAAAAAATAAAAATTAGGTAGCTTCCAAACAACCTTAACCATTTCCCAAACCAAATGTTGTACAGTTTGACCCATTCCTCTTCACAATTCTGTAGACAGCCTCCCACTCACAAACATTACATCTTCAAAACAACCTGGTTAGTCTTGAGACTACACCTACATCATTTCTCCACTATTTTTACCTACATTGACTATGCTTCAGTATATGACAAGTACAAAACAATATTTGTTAAACAGTAGCTTTTATAGAACTCCACATTTACACTATAACTTTTTACTTTAGACCCATGCAATTTTTATTTAAGTTTTTACTTATTAGCCACGCTGCCCTCAATTCTTGAATGCTGTAGGCATCCTGAATTACAAGTGCAATTTTGATTCAGCTACAGAAAGTGCTTTGTGTACACTTTGGGAGAAGATGTTAAAAAGATCCACAGCTACAGACTTCTTCAAAATACAGAAGTCATAATTTTTGTGTCCAAGTCAACAAGGCACAAGCACAAAAAATACTGTGGCTGAACTAATTCTTTCAGTAAACAGGACAAGTTTATGCTGAACATTAGGAAATAATTGTTCACAGCAAACAGGCTGCCCAGGGAGGGGAGGTGGTCGAGGCACCATCCCTGAATGTGTTTAAGAGTTGTTTAGATGTGGTGTTGGGGAGAACTTTGTAGAGTGGGGCTGATGGTTGGACTTGATGATCCCAAGGGTCTTTTCCAACCTGAATGATTCTATGACTCTATATTTCAGTATTTGAAAAACATATTTAATCTTTATTTTTATCTGAAGCATCTTGGTTTCCAAATACTTTTCTAACTTTACATGGGTTTTCTCCTAGTTTAACTTATTGAAACACATATTATTTGCAAGTTCTTTTTCTGCCCGATGTAGTTTTTTTCAAGCTGTGGTTTCTGTTAGACTTTTCTTCAAAATTTTTTTTTTCACCAAATACTACTTGGTAAAATGATAATCACTGTATTGTAGATGTAGTAATTGACATATTTGCTTGGGGTGGTTGTTGTTGTTTTTTTTGTGGGTCTTCTTTTTGCCCCCCTAGTAGACCTGGACTAGTATTTCCTCAGGAAGATCTGTAGCTCATCTTGCCAGTACAGCTCTGAGTCTGTAGGATATCCTATAGCAGTTTGAAAAGAAAAGCTTTCCAATCCACCGTTTCAGATCTAGAATTTTTATATTTGTGCTTTGGTAGGCAAATGGAGACAAATCCTCAAATCCTACAGTATTTTCAATATATCTAATTCTATTACTTTGTCTCTTTACAATTTCACGCTATTATAAAAAAGTTTATTATTTTTCTTAAGTAGGAGTGAACTGTTTATTGATGTGAATATGTACAGCCATTTAGGGAGATACTAATCCAAATATTGAGAAAGGGAAGAAAGAGTATTAGACGAGTAATTAAATACAAATTCAGTAATGCTACAACTGTCACAGAATCCATTATTATTTTTCCTTGAATATCAGGAATCACTTCCCTCATGTACTTATCCTATATACTGAAATGCTGAAGAAGTGCTACTATTTCTAGATAAAATAATGCCCATATGCAAATCTCTAGCTTCAAGCTAAAAAGGGAGGAAGGTCCTATTATCACTTATCCTTGTCAGGCAGCTAAGGATGTGCTACCTCATTTCACTAAGGAGTGAAGCTACAACATCCTGGTTGAAGATGACTGGAAATGTGATGCCTACAGAAGCACAGCTCCTTAATAGGGGAGTTTCTGGATGTGTTATCTCAACCTGCCCTTTTCAAATTACACCCTTCCACCCTGGGCCCTCCAAAAGCCACATTAGGAAAAAAAGGGAGGTAGCAACCTTTTCTTCTCTCAAATGCAGTGCTGAAGCACAAAAACGACCTTCAAAACATACTTCTTTTCATATCTGTCATCCATCACTAAGCATTTGAAGTCAACCATGGTGGAGTTGGGAGCTGCATTCACTTAGTCATGGAAAGCAGTGGCAACAACCCTAGCTGGCAGGCACTGCTGTGGACAGAAGATAAGAGTGCACTGGAATAATTAATTAGGCCAGCAAAGTTTGTCTTCTTTCGTTCACCACTAGAAGAGACAGAGTAAGATGGAAGTAATGATCAGTGGTCACAAAGTGCCTCTGGCACATCAAGTAAGGTGCAGCAGCAAGCAAGAGTAAGTTTGTTTAAGTCTACTATTGTTTTTACATCCTCCAACACCAGAGACTTGCCTGTTTATAACAGATGTTCACAAAATTTTATCAGTCATTGCAAAAGAAGCCTTCCCTTCAATTATTTTAAGATAAAAGGTAGGTGAGTCCCTCTGGGAAAAAAATAAATTAATTAAAAAAACCCATAATTACCAACTGTACAAAACTGGTCCTGCAAACACAACTTTTCTTTTGTGATACCTTAAAAAGATGTAAATGTAGTAATTGCTATTTACAAGATCCACCCCTTCAAGTGAGTACCTGATATGACTTCACTGGTCATTTTTGTTTCTGTAAAACAAAATCCAGAGCACCTTTCTCCTTGAGCTTGACTGGTAAAAACCTTGGTTGCTTCTGTTCACTCTCTCATCATTTGTCTTTATGGAAACGTACTCTAGGATCACAGGGTAATTCAGGTCAAAGGAGTTGTCAGGATATCTCTAGGTCAACCTCTGGCCCAAACAAGGCTGAGCACAGATCAGGTTGCTCAGTTTTACCCAGTTTGGTCTTGAGAACCTCCAAGGATTTAGATTGTACAACCTCCTTGGCATTGCTCCACTCACTGCCTGACTCTCCTCATGAGGAAAGAGTTCTCTTTATACACAGTGTGAATCTTTCATTTCAAGTTATGCCCCCTCAGTCTGCCACCACAGTAAAGATTCTGGCTCTGGCTTCTTGCTAATCTCACTATAGGTACTGAAGCTCGGGTCCTCTCAAAGCCACTTTTTCTCTACGCTGATCAAGCTCAGTTCCCTTCACCCTCTCCTCAGGGCAATTGCTTCTGCTTCAACCATCTTGGTGGCCTTTTGCTGAACTTGCTCCACTTTGTTGTATTTTTCATATTTGTGGTGGCAAAACTGGACACAGTATTCCAGGTGTAGTCTAACGACTGCTGAGAGGAGAGACAGGGATAATGATTTCCCCCAGTCTCTTGGCCCTCTGCTGTGTTTAATACAGCCCAGGACACTGGTGATCTTCTCAGCTGCCAGGAGCACTCTGTTGGGTCACATTCAGCTTGCTCTCTGCGAATATCCCCAGGGTCGTCTTAGCAAAACAATGCCCCAAACAGGCCATCTTAGTGTGCATCACTGCAATGGGATTTTCCTTCCTCAGTGTGGAGGATAGTAGCTGATGAAGTTCCTCTTGGCCCTGTCCTTCAGCCCACACACATCCTCTGAATGGCTATCCTACCTTTTGCTTATATCAACCGTTCCCTCTAATTTGATGTCATCTGCAAACCTGACGAGAAAACGGTCCATCCTGTGGGACGTCAATAAAGATGATAAAGAGCACAGGTCCCAGTATATTCTGGGATATAGGTCCCAGGAGAAATCAGAGAACACCCAGGTGTTTCTAATAGAAGACCAGAGTGAAAGACAAGAAAAAATATCCATTAGATGTGAAGATCTAGTGTGAACGTGGCAGAGGAAAGCTACTTTGAGTGTTTATGTATCCCTAATATCAGGAGGAGAAGGACAGAAGGAAGATACTAATTGTTGATAATTTAAACTAGGTGAACACGTGGTGCTATTTTGAAGAAAAGAATATGCCACAAGCTATACAGGGTGTCTGAACCAGAGGTACAAATGATTAAGAAGGCAGTTTATTGCCAGAAAACCCTAAAGAAATGGTGATTTTATCTGTATCTTTTGGATTATAGGGGAATTTAAATAGGAGGAAATATTAAGACATTACACTTTTATTAATAGAAAAAGAGCCAACAACCAAACTCTTTTTAAAAATCACTTAGAAACTTACTGGTTAACAGAGAATTCCCAATTAGCCCTGCCACAACTGAGAAAATATTTTCTTGCTTTTATTTACACAGATAAAAAGGTTCTGAATTTCAACATTAGCAATTTTGCTTATGATTCAGACTACTAAGACTGTAAAAAATGTTGAAGATCTAATAAAAAGATTTCAGACCTGGGAGAACTCCTCTTATTTGGGAAAAAAAATAATGTAATGAACTAAAATTGAGAAATGGGGCTGTAAGCAGTCACAAGAAATATCAGATGGAGATTAGGAATGATTAGGAGCGACTGAAGGCAGAATAAGAAATGAAGGAAAGCCAAAGACATGAAGACAAATGGTTTCCTGGGATGAAATCCAGATCTCATTTAAGTCAATGGCAAAATTCCCCTTGACTTCATTAGGGCCAAGATTTCACTTGTGAAGTTTACACACAGCAGAAGATGTAAGTGAGATAAGCAATGCATCTGACAGAATGCCTGGGGAGAACGGGGAATAACCAAAGGTGATACACATAGTAAATCACATATTTTTATACTAAACAAATGGGGTGGAATAACAAATATATGTAAGACCACTAACTTTACTTGCCCAATGAGGCTTCTAAGAGTAATACCACAGTAAACAAGGAGATCTGATGGAGGTATTTTAATTTACAAATTCCTGTTGACAAACTTCAAAACCTAACTCATACTTAAATTAGACGCAAAGATTTTTCAGTAATAAAACTAATTAGATGAAGGAAAATCAATTTTATTTCGTAACATGGGTGTAGGTTAACAATAAGAATTCACTATAATCTTGCACTTGATTTCTGTTTTGAATATAATTATCAACACCCCAGAGGAAGATATAAGAGAGGTAACACACAATATATTTAGATTAGTCATATATAAAGTTAACTGTGAAAGAAATAACAAAGCTGACAAATGATGGCAGATCAAATGCCCCATCCCTGGAAGTATTTAAGGCCAGGCTGGATGGGGCTTTGAGCAACCTGTTCTTGTGGGAGGTGTCCCTGCCCATGGCAGGGGGGTTGGAACTCGATGATCTTCAAGGTCCCTTCCAACTCTAACCATTCTATGATTCCAATTTACTGACGACAAATAAAAGAAAGAAAATAAGCTACTCATATACATCTATCTACTGTAAGCACTTGGGAAATGTATGATATTACAAATCCTTCAATGGTGATTCTGTGTGAGAAGTCAAAAGCCAGCATGTTAGACTAATTTGGAGAGAATAATGACAGTAACATTAACCTAAAATATGTATTTCTAGTAGACCCTCACTTCTACTAGTACCTTCAGTGTACTTGACTACTTTTGAGCTACTACTCACTCATCTCAAAAACAAAACAGAATAATCCAGGACAGAACAACAGTAACCTATAGCATGATAATCATCTCTGTAGGAGGAAATGTTAAAAATGATAGGAGTGTTTTGAATTGATTTAATTTAGCTGCCACTGAAGTCAACAGAAGAGGAATAGCCGCTTGGAGATACGAGTAGAAGTGATATACTAGAAATATGGAGATAAGGAAAAAATGGGAAAAAAAGCAAATGTTCACACCTCACCTTACTCATACTTAATGCTCACTCAATTTATTATGTCATATTTATGATCATTTTATCACTGCAGTTATCCCTAATTTCTTCTAATGATAAAAACATACAGAACTACTGCTAAAGAAAAGTTTTAAAATTCCTCAGTAGGTTGCAGAGCTAATGACCTGTGTTTTTCAAATTTATTAAATATTTTAATAGGATTAAAATATGTAAGTATTCAATAATTCTGAAATGCTACCTGCCATTACTCTACAGGAAAATGTTTTAACAGATAGTGATCCTCACACCAGAGGAGCCAGCCAGCTATTAATTCATGGAGATCAGAAGCGAACCTCTCCTTTTTCCTCTCTGTACCTTAGGCACTTCTCAACCCAGGGATGATTTTGCACTCCTTAGCTACAAACACATTTGTTCCTAAAGTGGATAGAGACAGAGTTTGTTGCTTCCTGCCCTATCAGTTTGGCCCTGCCTGAGGACATCAAAATAAAATTAAATACAAACTGGTTTACCTTAAAATTAGGGACAGTTAAAAATTGCAGTGTTTATTCTAAGAAAGTTTGAAAATAGACATCATTAGCAAATCAGAATTAAAAGAAAAACATACAAAACAAGTATTTGAAGACCTCCAAATTTATAGTAATGAGTCCGAATAGAAAAAAAAATGTTGAAAACAATAAAAAAACCAAACCCAACAACCAAATGTCCCCCTCTTCCTTTTAGTTTTGTACAAAGAAATGAGCTTTGTACAGAGAAAGTTCTAGAGAATAAATTGTCAGATTTGTTGATATCCACATTAATATTTAATTTCCCTTTAACTGGAAAAAAAAACCAAACAAACAATCCTTGATTAAAAATGGGTAATTAAAACATACAGATTTTTTTCTTTGATGATGAAACTGATAACTGAATTGACTAGGTCTTCCTGTTTTGGTGAGGCTTTTTTGTTTTTAACTTAGCAATAAAATACCAAGACAATACACGTACAGCTGATCGGATAGATGGAACGGGACAGAAAGGCTGAAAATAATATCCTTATACTAAAAAATTCAACACACTTTTGTGATATTTTATAAGCAAATTATCAGTTTTCCACAGTGGCACCCAATCATTTTGTTCTAATGCAGCAACAAGCGATTAAATAGCATTAAACTACCACCTGGGCATGGTACGTTTTTTCTTCTAAAAGTCTTCACTGAAAATGTTGATTGATAGGTAGGTGTGATGGGTATGTTTTAAAATTTTCAGAAGGATGCTACCAAAAATATTTCCTTTTCATACACTAAGCTTCTTGGAGAATTGATCTTTTGTTTTATTTTTTCAGTGTTTCAGAGCTAGGATTTGAAGCTTTGCCTCCTAGAGCAAGCCTGGAGAACAGTGAGCCCTCCAATGTGTTTTTTGCTGAATAGTGGATGGTAGCATTTAACAAGCAGAACCACATGCCACACCATGCAGGGATGAATGGGTCAAACTGACCTCTGCAGGACTGTCTGCACGGCCCTAGTTGACATTTCTCACATTAGCTGAAACTTACGTTTCACTATATATTTTTCGGTAAGGCCAAAGTCCATTCAATCTTAAAAATAACAGTGCTTAAAGATACTTAGCTATGACAGCTGTTCCAGATTACAAACTAAATGGACTTGGACAATCTCAGCTAGCCTCTAGTAAGACATGGCATACATGAAAAAACCCACTTATTTTTTTCATAAGAAATAAAGAAAAAGGGGTTGGAAGGAACTTCAAGAGATTATAAAGTCCCTTAATTCGCTTCCCCTACCCAAAGTAGGATCATTATTCCTAAACCACTTCTGTCCACTTCTAATTTGCTCTTAGAAGCCTGCAGTATCAGCAGTTCCACAGTCTCTCTGTGCTGGTACACATACCAACACCTAATTATCCTACAGGCAGAAAGGTTTTATTCTTTCTGGTGTCTATGCTAACTCTTCTTGCTGAAATACTAATTAATTATTTCTTGTCCCATTCCCAATGGGCAAGTTCATTCCCATCTTCTCTGTGCAGCATTCTGAAGTTCATTTCCCCAATCAGTTTCTCTCCTCAACAAACCTAGTATTTCCAGTATTTCCTCAGTCTTCAGAGGAGGCCAATCAGAAGAACTGGGTGGAAGATAGAGCTCACTTTTATGTACAAAATTCCTGTTAAGGATACTTTCACAACCACATACCTTTGTCAGCGCACATCCAGTTGGTGACCTGCTACAATTTTTAGACTCTTAGGAATGATTGTGTATCCCATCATCACGGCCTCATATTTACACCGATGATTGTTCTTACACATAACACTTCAAACTTACTCAAGCTTGTCTCAGAACACTTCACCAAATTGTTTACAACACAGGAATACTAATCATGCCTCCCATTTTAATGCTGATACAGATTTAAGATTTGGACGTGAAGGGCAATACCTCTGAAGAACATTTTATACTTGTATGGCCCCTGCAAGAAGACACAAATACAGTCTGCCTGTAGACTGAGCTCATTAGGACATACCAAAGATATCACAAACAGCAGGTTAACATAATTCTGCCCCTTCATCGCTTACTTGGGCTTGTGCTTAACACTGACTTCTGCTTCACTGAGCAGTATATTCCAGCTGAATTAAATATATACAGTACTTTATTACCATGTCTGTCAATATCTAGCTACGGAATTTAAAAAAAGTCCAAACCAGTTTTAAATTGCAATTCCAGCAACTTCAGATTGTTCAAATTGATACAAATGTATAATTATTTCTTTCATGGTGGCATGAATAAAAAACCAATGCATAGTAAGAGAACACTACTTGAACGGTGCCCATCTCAAGGTATTTCACTGCTATCAGTCCCGATTTACCTTTTGGTTAAATGTACCTATAGTGCAGTATAATGCCAGCTGGCATTGTGTCAAACACTTCTCTAAAAAGCCTGATGCTATTGTACATGGGGACAGTAATGTAAGTAATATATAGCTTCCATTCAAACTGCATCTGAAGATGCTTTTCAAAAGTCAAACAATTCAGTTACTACCTAAAGACTGTAAGAGTTTAGGGTATGGATTTGAAAGTCCTTTTTCATCCCAACAGGGCCTCCAGTCCTTTAATAACATACTACAAAAAGAAACGACAACAGTTTAGCTCAATTTAGCTAAAATATGTTTTTTACCCCCTATAAGAACAGACAGAAAGAAGAAACATATTATATGCAACTATGTATGGAATGCTTTAAAAAAATTCTGTTAACACCTGCACATGGGGAAAAAAAAAAAAAAAAAAGTAGTTTCATGGAACGGCTACTAGAAATATGAGAAGAATGCAAATGGACAGTCTTCCGTATCAGACAGAGCCCGTTTGGTTAGCCAAAATGATGATTCAAAGTTCACACACTGCTCTCCAGAACACATTTGAGAAACAAAGAGGAGGTTTAAGAAAGACTATGTAAACTAGAACATGTATCAGTGAAGATAAATTGGAATATGTGTAATCTGGAAATTAAAATGCGGTTTATAATCAAAGGAATGAAGTTCTGCAATGGCTTTCACATTTGAGATGACTAGGATACTTTTAGGAGAGGAACTGTGTGACATGGTTGCCCACAACATGACTCTGATTTCCCCTGTTCTTAGAATGAGAGGAGATAAAAGCTCAGAGAACATTTTTCAGCAGTGATGTCTGATAATGTCAAATTTGCAACGAATGAAGAAAAGGAGGGGAAACACAAAGAACAATAAAAATCAAATTGGGGGAAGTCCCTAATTACCCAGAGTACTATCACAGCATAATACTGCATTAAAGAAACATTTCCCCTTATCCATCTCAATCAGAAGCTTATGGAAGTCTTTGAAAAGGGTTAGTGAGAGGCCATGATCACACAAAGGCTCTGCAACATCATTAAACCTCTATTAATGGGTACAGTGGAACACATAGACTTGGTAAGTCTAGGTAAAGGAGGATGACTACTGGATTTGTTCAGCTTAATTTAAGATATACATACAATACTGCTGTTTGATTGAGAAAACTGCAGGAACACCTCCAGTTATAACCCTAAGAGAGGCTTCATCAAGCTCTGTACTACACATATACATTCCCATCAGTGTTCTAAATCAGAGAGATGTTAGATGGGCACATATTCCCAACTGCACTTTGCCAGAAGTCTGCCAACACTGATTTTGTGTATCGACTTTACTGGGTATAATTGTGTCTTGAGTCACCTCGAGAGTTGATTACTTTAATGTGATCTACACATGGGGTTTCACACTGAGTTGAAGTCTCTCTATAAACTTTTTAAAGAAAGAAGTGCATTGGCATTTTTAGTCTTTTAAAATGTGTAAGGTTCCTAGAGTTTTCTACAAATTCTAAAGACTAAATAGTAACGCCGCCTTAGCATAATGTCCTGGTTTTTTTCAATGAACCTTTGCTTGGATTTACGGATCATAATTTAAACTACTGGTACAAACGTTATCAATTGGATGTTTTTATTTAACTGTTTACATGATACGTAAATGTAAAGGCACACTTTGGACACATGTATTTACAAAAAACCCACACAAAACCACCTATCTAGAGAGTAGGTTTTCAAAAAAATTTTTTTGTAATGCTACAGTTACTCAAAATCCAAATGCAATCATCAACAGCAGATAAAATTCATAACCGTTTTAGAAATTCATAACTGTTTTAGAAATGCACTGCAAGTGGTACTATCATCTGAGCTTTTGTGTTGTACGAAGAGAGTAATCTTCTATGAACTATATTTAAGAGTTAGACAGCCACACTGCAGAGAGATTTAGTTGCACAACTTCAAAATACATTTTAAACATCTGTACCAATATTTAAGATATTGCCTTCTCTTATACAGACCCGTTATGTGATAAACATAAATACCTTGCCCGTACATTAAGGAATCATGACGGCAGTACCACACACTTTTCAGCAAGACAGCTTCCAAAAAAAGATTCTGGGAAACCCCACAGGAGCCTACCAACTTCTATAAGCTATGCTACGGGGATCAGGCACTTTTCAGCTGAAGGCACTGTATCTCTGGAGTGATCTTTTTGTCAAGAGCATTGGGAATGTACTGTGGAAGTGCATCAATTGGGGCTAGAATATTTCAAAGAAGAAATAGCAACTTGTGATCCAAAGCAAGACATGTAACATTTAAGAAGCTAAAGAGGAAATGATAAAGGACTGGAACATCAGTGTTGAAAGATAAGAAAATTGATGAGCAGAAGTAAAATGTCGAGGACAAATGGACTGAAAAGTAAACCAATGCAAAACAGAAAAAAAAAAAAAGATAATATAAACATTTTGGAAAATATTCAAGTGCAAAGTTATGTCAATAGGGATGGTTGAAAGATATTATTAATCCAAACATCATTGCTTATTTTTCCATTAATGCTGACATGTGAGTGGTCCTGTATGAAAGCAGGGAGAGGCAGTCACAACTCAGTTTACTCTTGCATGATCCATCCAATCAGGTAGTGCAAAAAACAATGTAAATGGTAAGAAAATAGTATGATAAAATATTGGATTGCTGGATTTGCCTGTCACTTTCAGATGCTTTGCAGTGCTAGGAAAAGCCAAGATTAGTACACTGCCTATTCTCACAATAGAGCTTCTTTCATTGGGAATATGCTCAGACAAAACCGGTAACGTTTAAGATCCTGTAGTTCCTAGCTGTTCCTCTCTTTACATAAAAACAAAAATCAATTGTCACAAAGTCTCTTTGCTCATTATCTTCCTTAAGTTAGATTTATGAATAAAAATGTGTGAAATTAAATTATACAGGCATTAAAAAATCATGTGATTAGGTGAAACATTTTTGATGAACAAGGATACCCAGAAATACTTCAATTGCTACCACATTCATCTGCTCAATTACATGCTTCTCACCTATTTAATAATGCTTGTTACATCCCTGCTAATTGATGTGTTTCGATAGTTTATTTTCTTATACACTATGTCAAGTCTTATACGATGAACAAGGGACTTGGATCATAGCAGTCTCTGAGAACAGAACAAGCCTCCAAGGTAAATGCAAAGAGATCATGCAATGGGACAATGCAATGATAACAAAAAAAAAAAAAAAAAAAAAAAAGAAAAAAAAAAAAAAAAAAAAAAAAAAAAAAAAAAAAAAAAAAAAAAAAAAAAAAAAAAAGGGAAAGAAGGAAAGACAGGGGATTGGAACGTTATGAAGTTAAAGAAACAAGGGAATGAAAGGGATTAAAACTGGAATGATAGGTAACCTACTGTAAGTGGTGTGAAAGCTTAACAGTAGGGGACTGGAATAATCAGATATGGGAACGACCTGACAATGGAATGCTTTCAAACTGAAGCACCTCAAAAGTAAGTGATCTTAGAGCAGAATAATCGTATTTGCCTCTGGGAATAAAATTTAAAGATAAAAAAGTTTGGAGAAAAAAAAAAAAAAAGAAAAAAACAAATTAGATGCTTACACAGANNTGGAAAAAAAAAAAAAAAAAGAAAAAAACAAGTTTGATGATTATGCAGATATAACTGCAGAAAGAAATGATCCAGTCAAGGCAAGAGTGGAAAAGGTAAAGGACTAGGATTGGGAATGGAAGCAGAATATAAAGGAAAAGGTGACTGAAACCACAGATGGTTGGAACTCACCTTTTTATCAATGGAATTGAAGACGAAGGACTACATTGGATAAGATCATTTTTCTAATTCATCTCAGATTGACTCTTATTCACTTGGACAAAAGCTATTTTTTCTCATAACAACCTACCACTATTTTTTTTAGAAATAGTTTTAAAGAACATGAGAAATACGTCTTGACGTCAAACAATTCTGGTCTTACAGAGTACAGCACTACAACAGCTGAATACAATAAGCCATATATGAGATGAGGACATATGAATTCACTTTTTATTTTTTAAGTGACTCAATTTTTTTTATTTTTTTTTTCACTGTACTTTTTAAAAGCAATCAACAATTAAAATTCTAGAAACTAGTAAGACATCTACTATCTCCAGGATTCTGGATTTGCTGTTAAGAACTAGACTATTTTTATAAATCAGTTGAGAATATAAGAAATTAGTTGCATTGTCCTCAGTCTCTCATACCGTGTGAACAGGGAGAAAACGATGACAATAGCTCCCCTTCCACAAAACCTCCTAAGTGGGATATCTCCTTTCCCTACCCCCTTTACTAACGCCTGCTCCTTATTTAATGAACGTCAATGACTTTTAAGAGAATGACATAACCACCCTATTGTTCCCTATTGAGAGACAACTTTTTCTCACAATTTTCTGACTTTTCTGATGACCAATTTCTTTTTGTTTCCTCAACTGTTACGAACAGCCTTGCAGATTAAAATTTTACCTTCTTCCCTCACCTTTGTAGAATGAAGTAAAATGGCATTTTCATGATGCATTTTCCGAAATATGAACATGTGGACAAGAGATGCACAGTGCATTCTGGTGACAAAACAACAATCACTTAAGTTTGATCAATCTAGTACATAGAATCTAGCACACACAAACACCAGAAAAACAATAGAAAGTTATTTCCATCCCTGAGAGATGGAAAGGAGAGAACTGCCTTTCACAGCCAATAAGTATAGATTCTTAAATGAACATCAGAATCATAGTGAAATTGACTTTGTGCTATTATTTTTCCCGTCTCTGTTATATTTTCCAAGATCCCCCCAAATCTTTTCAGCAGCATATATAACATGCTATATAACTGGCTATAACATGCAGGTTAAAAAGAAACTGTATTATCACTAATGCATGAATGGTCTTCATTGTCCCTAAGTATCATTCCACATCTTGCCCAATGTTGCATCTTCAGGCACCATAAAAGTTTTTCCTAAGTTTCCAACAACCATGCAGCTTTAATTGTACCTGTTGAGATATTTGCAGTTTCTTCTTTTTACTCCAATTGTTACAATTTGTAATGCACAATTGTAATCTACGAAGTACAATTGTTACGCAAGATTAGCAGCATCTAGTTCTACATAAATAATGAATTTTTGTATATAAAATACCTTCTGTTGTGCTTGTCACTTTGGAACCAGTTGCCCAGAGACATTTTTGGGAAGTATTCCATATTCAAAAAATTATGGAAGAAACAGAGTCTTAAGTATTGATTTAAATGTAAAGTTATTTGTCTGACATTGATTATTGACAACTGATCTTACAGAAAATTGGAATTTCAAACAGAACATAATAGGGAATATATTTTCTCAGTGAAGATTTATGCAGAGCACTTAGTGCCCACGCCAACCTACCAGGAAATGGATTTGAGCACCAACCAAAGACATAACTTGGATTTAATACTGCTAAAACATGGGAAGTAAACCTAGGATTTGAGATCCCACTAGTGATATGCCGCATACTGGATCATGGAATTACCATCTTTCATCAGACTGGGAATAGAAACCGGGAGGCATGTAGCATGAAAGTTCAGATGCTTTATGTAATTATTAGTATGGGAGACATCCCAACTACCAGTCCATGGTTATACTAATCACCTAAAACTTACTGGATTATTTTTAAGTGTTCAAGAACTGTAAGAAATGGAGTAGATTATATATCATTACCCAAGGCAAAAACTGTAAAGCTTTTAAAGTGCCACTGACCCAAATACACCAGCTGAGACTCACTGTACTTAAATGCTATACTTTTACTTGAAATTATATACCTAAAACCTTTCTCTAGTCTAAGAACAGAGACTATTTTCTGAATAAGCCGATTCACCCACCTATGCTGGATACCTGTCCGTGGATAAATTGATGACTCTACTCTTAGTACTCTGTTTTGAAAACTAGATGTGAAGTGCCACATTCAAGTCCAAAGACCTGAATAATTTTCCCACCTTCTGATACTAAGTAGCTAAGGTATTACAATTACAAAAATAAATTTCTTTGATAATGTTTTCATGCTCAAAGCACAGAAATACTGACTACTGTACACACATGCATACAATTTTCATTATGTTTATAAAAAGGCATATTCATGCTAAAAAATTAATATGAACATTCCAAAATACGAAAGTTCCACTACCATATATTTATCTGATAAAATGATATTCAGTACACTTCTAGCAACCACATGCCTATCTGAGATGTCTGCCTTTGACATTGTCACTGGGGCTCTTTGCAAATTTGTTGCTAATGCTTCAATACCAACACCAAAGAAACGTCTCTTGCTGGAAGCATGTCTAGAATCCAAACTCTGCCTCTTCCCAACCAAATGTTCTGATCTCTAAATTGCAAGCAACCTCTTGCCCCTTTCTCTAATTCCATGCTCCATTGCTCCTGGTTGCATGCCAGCTTCAAGATGGCAGGAAACGTAATCACTGGATAGTACACTTCCCTGGGAATCAAGGGATGAAGGTTTAATCTACTCAGAGACTAATCAAGCCACTTACTTTATAGGCGAGTCTAGTAATTATGACCTCACCAAGAACACCCCTCTAGTGCAGAAAGACCCAGTCTTTCCAGGTGAACCTTCTCTGGAAGAAGCTACAACTAAGTGGATGCTTGTGGCAGTAATTTTTTTTTTCTAGTATATTAACTGCTTTCCATTTTTAAAAACCCTTGAGTTTATTTAATCTGTGTAGGTAATGTGAAATTTAGATTTTCTCTTTGTTGTTTGCCATATTCCTTACTTCTCATGTTCTTAAGTAATGCTCGTCAACAAAAAGGTGGGACACTGGTCAATGTGGTCATGGAGGCAAGGAGGAGGTCCTTGTTCTTCCTTGTTCCTCTGCCTCCAGCACAAGCCTCTCCCTTCCTTGACTTCTCCTTGCAGACTGCATTCATTCCCTTTTTCATATTCTTGCTCCCCTTGGCAGGGGAAAGGCAAAAATCTTCCAAGCGAGCAGGTATCTAGCCATAGCCTGTATCTTTAAGTCTTACCAAAGCCCAGTAATTATCTTGCACTAAATTTGGTGCAAGGGATGAAAGAGCATAACCTCTTTCGCCAGTGGTATCTCAGTGCATTTACATTTTATTGCTTCAGTTTATGAAGACCTGAGCAACATGTAGTCCTAAATTTCAAAAGAGAGACCAAGACAAGTCCTGAAACTGACAGTTTTGACAAACGACGTATCATAGACATGAAAGAGGAAGGCAGAATCTTGAGTTAGGGTTTAACTCACGCTATTTGCCTTTCTTACAGGCAAGAATTGCTACAATATGCTTTATTTTGGCTATAAACACAGCTATAAATGTAGCCATATCTACATAATCATATGCACAGACATTTCAGTTTATCCAGCGGAATGGCAGACAGTACGTAGGATATGTAAACAGATCTGCCAAACACTTACAAAACAACTTTAATAGCAAGTGTCATTCTTTTCTGTAAAGTAGCTGTTTTTAACACACATGATCTAACTCTTGTTTGCTCTTTAAAGTTTTATTGTCTTGGCATTTTATACAGGAAGAGAGCATTAGCATACTCAGGAGAACTGCTAAAAGTAAAAGGCCTCAAGCTACCCACTGCATGGTTGATAGCATAAAGCACGGGATATAAAAACTTTTGTCTGATTGCTCACTTTACTTGTTTTAGAGTAGTGTTACTCTCAAGAGCATATATTCATGTTCTTTCTACTTCAAGTTTTATTACTTCTTTTGTATTATTTAATACATCTAAAGACACTTCCAAAAGACAAATTTTTCCATTTTGAAAAAGTAATGGTTTGGAACCTGATAAAATACATGAATGTTCACAGTGTATTATTTTCAAAGGCAAGTAGAATAATGTGCAATAAAACAATTAAATGCATGACAATAAACATTTCTATATGACCATAGATATATTAAAAGAACAAAAGAAGGAAAACTCGGCAAAATATTTCCCCTGAAAAAGGTCAGATCAAAACGGACTTTCCATGCATCAGGGCATAAGGAAAAAGGGAGTTTGGTCTCAATTACTGTTACTGCTAAATAAAATGAACATTAAAAATGTGAAAGAGAAATGGAATGAAAAAAGGCAAATCAGATCAGCTACTTTTAACAGAGAAAAAGACAGATCATGATTATACACACACATTAAAACTCATCCTACAGTAAACTTAAATCTAAGTCTACTTAGATATCACACTGCTAATGATTATATAAATAACCTGAGAAACAATACCTCCAAGATACATGTTTTACTATTTAGTAAACAAGAAACTGCCACGTTTGACACCACTGATTAAGGCCAGGCATTTCCAAAGCTTCAGACACATTTCTGAAATCCACAATACATCAATTTTTAATACTTCCACTCTCTCAGCTCCATTAAAAAGATGGTAGGGGAAAGATTTTAGAGTAATTAATGATATAGTTAGCTGCTAAATATTAATAGGAATCGTAGTCTTGCATAAAATATAACATATAAACCTTGCCAATACAGACGCACCAGTAATTAAACTTGAATATGTAATTACACTGATTTATACGACAGGCAAAAAGTTACACTTTACTGGCTTCTATGTAAACTGTGGGCAACAGTTAAACTTTGCATTTTATGGTTTATATAAATGGGCAATATCTCCACTACAGTTCATAAATGGTTTAGAGACTCATAGTTAAAATTACAACTAATTCCAACACGAACATTCTAACTATACATTACAAACCAGGCTGTGAAAAGGACCAGAGAGATCAGTCTCCTGTTACATTCAATACTTGTAAGTTGAAGAGGTTAAAAAAAAAAACACTGAGAAAAACGCACACCAATTTTACTACAAAGTAAATGAAGACTCAACTATTTAAATGTTTTAATATAAACGTTTAGTTTCAAGCATATAGTTCCAGATGTTTCACTTATCATGTTTCAAAGCACTTTTGAGTAATATTATGTCTTAAACTAAGGCACTTTTTCCTGAAAAGATTCTAATGGCACTTACATGTGAGGCTGAGGAGAGCAGCCCGGACTGCTATTTCCATTACTGTCAATGTGATCCAGCGAACCATTGAGATCTTCATGGACTGCCTGCAGTAAGCCACTGGATGCGTTATTTATCAATCCTGGGTTACTAAGCAATGGTA
>VZRU01002160.1:142955-147315 GCA_013398155.1 Pedionomus torquatus
ACATCCACTTTTTGCTGCCACAGAGTCCACTGAACTTCAAATCCTTCAAAGTGGGTTTCCTGTTAATAGCTGTAAATCTATCACAAAAAGATATTCTCCCTAGTTTCAGTCTCAAGGCAATGATTTGGACACTTACAGGTGTACTTTGTTTAGTGTCACCTATGGGGTAGATTGGATAGATTTTGTAAAAGATAGCATTACTTTTAAAGAAACATACAATTTGACAAGCTATTGCATTTTACCTTCATTTTATTGCCATATTTTTCATCACACTTATTGTTTTCCAACTGTCACTAAATTGTTCATTTTCTTAGTCTGCTGCATTTGTAGACCTATTTACTGTTTATAAAGCAATATGCACTTACAGGTTTTGGAGATGGCTTGGGCTCCGAGGGTCGCATGTGCAAGTGGGTCATCATTGCTTGAAGACGTTCGCGCTCTTTAGAAAGCTGTTAAGAAAGAGTGAGATCAGAAGCATTTTAGAAATGACTGATACAGCTATTTTACTGCAGTGATACATCTTATCATCGAGCTTGTCTCGGTGTAATGATTCCTGCATATAAAAGTCTATGTCAGTAGAAACTTATCTGAGAGGAAATGCAACTTTGGGCATGGAAAGAAAAGAGAAAAAAAACCCAAAAAACTTTTATAGGCTTTCATATGTTAAAAGGTCAGAGAAAACAAATAACACTTCATCTTTTTGTCAATAAGAGAATTGAGGTCACAGTTGCCTCGACAGTAACAAGTTACTAAGACCATAAATTAGAAGGCCCATAGTGTCTCTTTAAAGTCCTGTGGACACTGTTAGCAATGGACTAGTGCCAACAGCTGTGAAGGGGTGAAGGGTCCTCAAAGCACAGTGCCTGCCAGGATTGTCTACACACTTCATCCTTTCCCACTGAGGTCCAGTTAGTGCCCCCTGCAATCTGCCATCATCAATCTAATTCAATAGAGTGACAGAGCCCAGGCAGTGTGAAACGCTGAACTCTGCCACCGAGTCGGCATCGACACTGCACTGGGTCTCATTACAACTGATGGACCTTACTTCGCTAGCAGTCAGACAAAGCAAAAAATGGCATAATTGGTCACACTGAAAGCTAAATCTTCACTTGGGCTGTTACATTACAGCCTAGCTTTGTAAATGGTAAACAGTTCTTAAGAAGCCCTTAAACTGCCTTTAGAAAACATCATGTCACTGAAACTTGCAGTTTCCTAACTGATACCATTGCTTGGTTGTATGCTGTATAAATGTTTGTACTGGCAGACTCAAAAAACTTACCGAATTAAAAAAAGATAAAAGAAAGAGGAGGAAGTGTTTGAAATGAGTAACTTGTTGACAAAAATATCAGAACATGAAAAAGGAAAATGTATTTTATAATATGAAAAAAACAGTATTTTTTTCAAAAGTTAAGTTTCAAGAAGAAATGCTGGAAATCGTATTCTAGTGATGTGACTTTGGATATCTACAATGTGGTTACAAACATTAATTGAAACAACAATCACTTGGTGTTTAATGCTGTCCTTTTCCAGAGAGTTCTGTAATATTTTCTTGCATGAATTCAGCTCAAGTTACACCCGTAGACTGAGAAAACTCATATGTAAGAGGAAACTACCTGTGTTGCTGCAGGTATTTTGGGTACGTTGGTTGTGATTTGGTCAGTGACCTTTCATTAAAGAACATTTGAGGCAGGAGGTGGAAGAAAGTTTTCTTCTTTGGCTTCATATTATGTGTATGACACTTCAGAGACATGCTATTTGTCATCATGTAAATTCCTAACAAACAAATTAAGCTAACACTATGTTGTAAGTCTTATAAAAGAAACTGCAGCTTTGCCTGGTTTTTTAAAGCTTTCATTTGAAAATAAATGACAATAAATGACATTATTGTACCCTCCTTTCATTGCTTTGGGTTTCCAATATTAAAATACAAAAGACCCAAATAGTTTGTCTTGGCTGAAAGAAGAACAGGTACTCTTATGTGCATGAGAACAGTGAGACAATACGCTAAAAGGTGAAAAAGCTGAAAGGTGTTTATCCTCCTTCCTCTGCACATGGCAACAAACAGGGAAAAAATATCAATCCCTCACTGCATCCCTTGACTTCCTCTGCACCTTCTTAGGAGGAGACAGGGCCTCTGAGAAATGCCTTCCTACAAGTCCTGTACAGGACTGCATGGTGAAAGCATCCCGCACAGTCTTTCTGGGCTACCAAGGTTTGTGCCCAGCCTCAGTAGCCTGGTAAGTGTAGTCTCTACACTGGGAGATCCCAGGGATACTTGGCACTTCTTCCATAGGCTGGAGGGAGCATTCACATACATGTAGTGACCTCTAATGGTTACAGTCTGAACAGGGCTCCCGAGTGCCGTGGACCCAGCTGTGGGACTCCCTGGGGACCTCACTGAGTAGGTCTGACTTCTGCTCATAGAAAAATGCTCGCAGAAATGCGTCCACCATGAGGCTGTGAGTAATTTCAGGTGGAGATATGCTCTGCTACTTCTTTGTCCTGCAGTATAGCATAGACAAGCATTGGGGCAGAAGGGGAAGAATGAAGAGGGGTCCTGACCCAGCATTTCAGGAACTGAAGAACAGTTTGGATCCAGTCTCTGCTCCAGGGACTGCATTTTTCATTTGTGATGAATGGCATTAGGGTCTTAGTTCAAGCAAAATACTATAGACAATGCTGATGTTAGATAATTATTGCATAATTTATAATGTGAAAAATCTTTAAGTAAAAAACTCCACTTGTTCATGAATATCAACACATTTCACGCAACAAACATATGGCTTTAAGCTAGAGTCACTAAAGCAAGTGTTTTCAATTTAGTTTCAGTTAATAGTAAGTAATAGGATACTACATCCATATAACAAACCTGTATTTCTAACTGCTGAACCACTTGCATTTGCACCCGACACTGAGCAGTGCTTCTGTCATCCAATGCATGTTCATTGTTAAGGTGCCTAGAGAAGAAAGAGAACACTAGTAACACAGTGTTAAGATGATGAAATTTCGTTATGAATCCATTTTTTTCTCCTGTGCATATGGCTTCCATTAGTTTCAACAGGAGTTATGCAAAAAGACCTAGTCAGAGCATGCCTTAGATACAACAATACAAAATAACAAAACTGGTTATTTAATTTAGCTCTACAAACCCTCTGTGTTGAGAGCCAGATACCCAGTTCCTATCTCCCAGGTCACATATGCCATCTAAAGGCCAATGCATCTGGTTATCAAGATTTAGTAGACTGAACTGATTTCCACTCCCTGTTGCTGTTGCAGATGAACAGAGAATCACCTTACAAATGATTCTTCAAAAGATGTAATTGCTAGGAGAAATCTTGAACTACCATGAATTATTGTAGACTTTAAAATTTCTCTATCTGCTCTGCTTTAATTGTTAAGTAAAAAACCCCACAGAATATTCATTCCTTCTTCCCTAAAACAGAGCTTTAGGGGAACATCACTGATTTCCACTACAGCTTCCAGAAGTAGCCTGTGAAGATGAAGGCGGTGGTCAGGGTCCCCAGCGTGAGGAAGAGTGTGCAAGTCAAAGGCAGGAGAAGCAACAGCTACACACCTCACACACACAGCAAGCCTCCTGGGAGGGATTCAGGCCACACACGCCAGACAAGCAAGACCAAACCACACTCTGCAATGGGTAGAGCGGACCTCAGTGAGTGGCTGTCTGTAACTGAAGTACAGTCCAGACCCAAGTGCCTGTCCCCCTGTATGTTTCACTTGAGTACAACTTCACAAAGTTCATTTAACACTGTCTTTTGAAGGCCAGTGGTTTCAGTATATTCTCTCTCTTTTCCAGGATCAATGAAGTCCCTACCATAGCTTTAACAGTGTTTTTGTTGCTCCACTGAAAAGAAAATGCAAGGATCAGGCTAAAGAAGAAATGGGAGCAAAGGAGCATTTGAAGGTGGATTTACGGCTATTTCCACTGTGGGCACGAGAGGTACGCTTTGCAAGGACTATGGTCACAGATGATCTCACTGATAGAGGAACTAAGTTATCTATACCACGGACGAAATATATCTTCTCATTTTCTTTTTCAGCAGAACTAATTAGAGTATTATGTAGTTATTTGACTGGTAATCTATGGGAAAAATATATTCGTCAGAAAGACCAGAAAAAAAGAGAGGACTGCATCTCACTTTTACTAAAATTTGTCTATTTAAATCATGACTTCACAGTTATAGGATCCAATGACAGGCTTTGCAGGTGAGCAAAAAAAAAAAACAAACAGGTTCTGATATCCTTGCCGGAGGCATGGCTGGGGAAGAGATAAAAGGAATTATGAAGAATTTTGTTGATTTTTTTTTAATATATATATATATATACATATATATATATATGT
>VZRU01002160.1:152478-162478 GCA_013398155.1 Pedionomus torquatus
CAAAATTCTGAATTTTCATAAACATTTTTGGCACTCTTCTAATTGCTTTAGTGCCTGGCATTTTGTTTAAATCTTTTCATCTTCCCTCTACTTATGTCACAACTTTTTCTGATCTGTCTTTACATTTTGAAGCTTTTCTTAAGCCAGAAGCCCTTATTTTTACCGTACAGTCAAAACTGATCTTGTGTGCATGAGCAGCTGTAATCTAACACCATTTTGTCAAGATAGAAAATTGCTCCATAAAATATAAACTGTGGGTTTGTGTATGGAGTAGAAGAATATAAAAGAAAGGTAGGGGATTAGGTTTTCCTATATATACAGAAATGCATTATGGAGGAGATCAGCTATACTTTCTGGAAACTAATGCTTATGTTTCCAAACAGGAGTCTAGTCCACAACAAAGTGTAACTTCTTTAGCTATTCAGAATTTCTCAAAAGAATTCTAGATAATCGGATCTAGATAAAAGGGTTCTCAAATTATCTGAAAAATAAAAACCATTCATACTGGATAAACAAAAATGAAGGTGAAAATAGCTTTTGTGGCTATAGTCATTTATTGCAAGTTATTCATCACTTCACCCTAAATCCTTTCCATTATTAGGAAAGTGAAGCAAAGCCAGTGTTTTCTGTCTTAATCCTCCTGCTCAGATGCTCTGCACAGTATTATTTTTTTTTTAAATGAAGCTGCTAGGTAAACCATTTTCTGAGCACCAGAAGTTGGAGCTGACTTTGTAAACCAGGCACTCTTCAAAGTTGTCATAAGCATATTACAGAAATACACACTACTAGACTGGGGTAGTGTACCTTATTAATATTTCATTTTGGTACAATATACTTGCATTAACTCTCTTAACACAGGTATCATATTGTTTCAAGTCAGGGCACCTAAAACATCGTAACAAAGATTAGACTAAGAGCAAAGCCTTGAAAACTACAGACATTAGTCCTGTCATCCCCTATAAAGTTAATGGCTTGGAAAAACGGTCAATCTTTGGACTAAAAGTTGATATTTAATTGAAAGAAAATGTTTTTTAATTGTAATGGGGATTTTGCATTAGTGTGAACATGAAAAGGTACTAAAGAATCTAATGCAAGGTTACGTATTGATTTCCAGCTTTATGCTAGTGTAAAATGAAGGAGTATTTCTATTTCATAAACAATGTCACCCATTCAGCACTGTAACTTATTTATTTTAAAAGCATAGAAGACTGAATTGAATGAAAAGACGAAATATTCTCAACCATTTTTTGCTGGTGCACAGGACAAAAGCCATGACACTGCTGTAAACCCTGACCGACTCTCCAGCAGACTTATCAAGATGTTATATGTCGCTTTTACATTTTCTGGGGTTATTTGGTTCAGAAAAGCAAGAGCATCTGTAAACCTAGCACTACACCGCCTTAATCAAAATGGTTTTAGTGATCATGGATTATAACGAGAGACCTGACATAATGGATGTGCAAAGTCTGCCCACAGAATTAGCATCACTATAGCCTAGAAGGACGGATGTATTTAGAAAATGGAGTTTTTCTTGAAAAGGAGAATGCTTGAGTTAAATGAATTTAAATTCTAAGTATTAATAATACTTAGAACACTATGCTGTATTTGGGAGATTTCATTTTCCTTTTAATACAAACTTATGTAAATCAGGTTATTTTAAATCCTATACAGTTTTGTCCAATAATAAGCCATTATTTTGACATTCCACTTAATGCACTTGTAAACAAAAATTTATCACGAGTGATACTTACCTAAGATTTGCAAGTTAGTACAAGTTACTTTATTTGAAACTGAAAGACAGCATGAAAGACGGAGAAAGCATTGCAAATTCTTTATGGAAAGTACTGCCATAATTTTATTATAAAAGTTATTGTGATACCGAGTAGTTATGGTCTGTTGTTAAGGTGCTTCTGTTATATACCCTGTAGTCTACCATTTGTAAACACATCTTTTTGATGTTTCTGCCAACATCCTGGCAACAAAGCAGTGCAATTTCAAATGAGCTAATTAACTTAATTGTTGATGAAGCATGAAACAGTTCATTCACCCTGTTAGCTGCACCATGACAACATAAGAGTCTCAGCCCCTGAAGTTACTCATCTATATAAGCCTATCTGTAGCTTTCCATTAAGATCTATTGCATGCCAAAATGAGCACGGCTCTTCTGACAAAGACCAGTCCATAATGCACATAGGTAGAAAATCAGCGCTCTTGTTGAAAATTCAAATGAACATGGAATACTAGTAACTACTTAAAAATAAAATAAAAAAAAAAAGCAAAAACCAATTGTAGTTTGAAGTTGCAGATTCAAAGCAAAAGCTGTATCATTTATTTTCTAAATGCCCTGATTTCAACAACAGCTGGCAAAACCAAATACTAGAAGTGGAAACTTTTGACATCACTGTTCAGTCCTGAAAGGTGCAAACCCACCTGTTAGCAGTGCTTTTTTTTTTCTTTTTTTTACAAGAGTAAAAGCTAAAATAAATTAGCAAGTGAAATTTAAATGGTCACGCTTGGTCCTTTGTGCATTTTTATTTATACTATACACATTAATTCCCACTATACACAAACTGTCAGAATTTCAAACGTGCTTTTTCATACCCCTACTATCCAATATACAATCTAAAGCATCTCTTCAAATTTTCTGAGGCTCCATTTCAGTAAAGGATAATAAGAGGATTAAACACTGTGCTATTGAAAGGCCTGCAAAAGTGTTTGACGTGAAAGAAAGGATAACAATTTGACCCTCTGCAGATAGCCTCGATTATCCAGTTGCTTGGAATACACACAAAAAAAATCTCTGACATGATTTACAGGAAAACTTTAGGGGTTTTTGGCAAAACTTTGTTTCTTTCTTTCTTTTTCTCACACTTTAAGCAGCATTGTATCAATGAATAAAAATCCACCTACTTTAAAAATTGTCCAAAATCTTCACAAACGCTTTCACAGCCAGGCCATTTGCAAACTCCATGACCATAAAGAGTATGGGAGGCCCCAGTCTCCTCATGTGACGAGCTGCAGCAAAAGAATAAGGCATCAGATTCATCTCAAAAGCCATAATCGTTGGAGGCTGCTAGCGCCTGTCAGGTTACGATCAGTGACAAACAGGTCAAAACAGGTCAATTTAGCTCAGAGCAGTCAGAAAAATTTAATCGTTCTATTGAATAGTTCAACTGCCAAGGCTAGATGATGTTCCAATTAGAGAAGAAATAGAGCCAAAGATGACTGTTAATAAAGGATGAAAAAATAAGATGACTGTATAATACCATATGCTAATTCTGCCATATGACCTTGGTGTAACATTTACCTATAAATAAAAAATATACTCAGAAGTGATCAATTCTGAGAAGAAATATTGAAGATGGACAGTCAGAGTTTATGAATATTGTGAATGTTACTACAAAATATTTGGATTTTCTGCTTAAATGTGTATAAAATAAAGTTGCTTCCATTAATAAATATTTTTTGTTCACAAGCATTGCTTCCATTAGCTACTTGGCTTCATAAAAAAGTCCAGTTCTATTCTGGTTGGGGTTCTTTTGGAACCTCCACAATGGTTACAGTTATCAAACACATGTAGGGTTATCCAAGAATTTCAGGAGACTGTCCCACGTAGGTGGGGGTCAGTTACACATCCTGAAGCAAAGAACCTTTCTCTGAGATAAAACCCCAAAAGTAACAATAACTAGAAGTACTACTATAAAGATATTCAGAGAAGTACGTTTTTTGAATAGCACAAATTAATGATAGAAAAATGTTCTCACAGTCACATGAGGACCACAGACACTTAAATTGTAGTCTCCTATTATAAATACTAAAATAATAAAATTGAATATTTATTTGAAAATACACTTATTTACAATTTAGGTTATGTAGACAGGAACCAAATTTCATCTTATACTGAGATAACCTACATCTGACTATACTAAAATATTTACTAATAAAAAAAAAAAAGATTTTAACTTTACCCATATGGTTGCATTCTACTGTATTACACTAACACCACTGAAAATTTGTATGAAAGGTGTCAACTGCGTTACTGTGGTGCATATAAGAAGGGAAGTTCAGTGGTTTTCTTCACAAGAGATGAACCATATGAGAACTGCTTTAATGTACTAAATGTTAAAGCACTTTTTACATGAAATCTTTGCACTGAATCACAGCTTTGACAAGTAAGATGTATGTACATATATATGCAAGGGCCTGACTGCCAGATGTGTTAATTCAAATATGAACGGAACTACGCACCTACAAAAGAGTCCACAATTCTGCATTTACGCCTCTAAACCAGCACACAAACACCCCTATTCAGAGATTTCTAAATTTTACCAAAACTAACAGATTCATGTGTCATAAAACCACAGGCAGGTAATTGTCATTGCATCTGCAAAATTAGGCATCATTATTGAAAATGACGCCCTACTGGTAAACAATTCTGAAAAATCAGGTCTCCATGATCTCTTAATTAACCTGTAATAAGTGTTACTTTGTGATTGGAAACATGTGACTTATGATGTTAAACAGCAACTTTATGTCAAAAGGTAAACAGTTGAAATCTGGTGAGAATTACCTGTCTCGCCTTGCATTTAGAACTGAAGACTGTCCATTCACTATGGAATGATGAGTTATTGGTGGTGATGCTTTGGAAGTGGTGGAGGAGGTAGTAGAGGAGGAATTGTTAGTAGTGAGGTCTAGCCCTCCATGTTTAATGCCATTGTCTTCCATACTGTGAACTCCAGTCACTTCTTTCCATAACTGCTGAATCTCAGCAGGACTTAAGCCAGCTACAAAATGAAAGAGAGCCCCACTAATATAACAAAATAAAGAGTTTCATATAATGAGCTCAGTGCTATTAATGCATTAATGCTGACAATGCTGCTGTTTTTCCAGCACAATCAATGTGTAGTAAAACATAAATTCATTTTATTTCTGTCAGAATGCAGGTAATCTGTCTTCTCTTGTGTTATAAACAGTCAACTAGAAATCCCCAATTTTAACAATATTATACTCCTTATGAAAACATTGCTCAAGGATCAAAGAGTGAAAGCTATAAAGAATTTACAAGTACTTCTTGAAAGGAAAACAAGCCCAACCCTAAACATAGTTCTAGATAAGATTTTTCTTGTCTGCCTAATCAGTTTCTTGACATGGAAACATAACTTGATGCATCCAAAGTTAACTCAGGTTTTATGATTCCTCTTAACCAAACATGTAATGGGAAATATAAAACCATATTACACTAAGGATACAAACATTGATATTCTCTTTAAACACTCAACAAGAGGAGGGAGTTGGGGAAGAAGACTGGAGGGAGAAAAATCAGAAGACAAAAATTAAATCAATGAGATCATAACAGGTTTATCATTTGTGCAGAATGCATCTGACTTTAATTAATGACACCCACATATTCATTAGTCCTGTGTAATATTTAAAAAAAAATTGTTCTGTTCAAAAATGTGTCTTAAGAGGCAAAACCAAAATGATTATTTGGAAGAACAAAACCACTACAGCGCAGAGCTAGATACTGGTGACTGCTTAAACTCTTTGGTAACATTCAGAGGCACCAGACAAACAGAAACCCAACAAAACTGGCTCATTTACAACTATCTTTGCACAGGAAATTACATGTAGCATAGCCCATCAAATTCCTCCACTATTTTTTTTGTCCAGTCCTACTGTGGAAAACAAATTGGAGGGTTTGGCTAGGAGAAAGGAGACCATGCCTCACCAGCCTCCTGGAGTGATGGGAGCCATACAAATTTTGAAGAGCTTCTCGAACTTCTCTGCTATATGCACAGTACTATTGTGGAGTCCAGCCATCAGCTCTTTGGAGACAGAGCTTAAATTTGCTCTCTACTCTACTTGTAGCCTGGAAACTTGTAGTTTCATCTACAGAATTCATCCTAGGCCATGAATAGCAATGTCTTGTAGAATGTATTTATACATCTGTGATAGGGTTGTCTGGCCCAGCTGAACACTTTGCACAAAGTCATGGAAACTTCCATTACAATACGCTTCTGCCTGAAGTGAAGACTCAAAAAACAGGCAAGAGAAGAGCTGTGGGCATTCTCTTATTATGCAACTGAACATGCAGCTAAATTCAGATTTTGAAAGATGAATAGTTCATCACAAATATATACAACTTCTGCCAGTGCCATTCTTTTAAAGTTTGACTTTTTTGAAGAACACTAAATTAAATGTAGAAATGAATGAGAAGCCCAGAGAGCTTCTTGTGAAAGATCTGGTTTCATGGACAGTTTTTCTAGCCTGATGTGGTTTGGGCCAGAGGTATCTTAAAATGTAATGCTGACTTCTGTATCTTGTCTCAACAAATGAAATTAGGTAAGGCATGCTCACAGTATCTAGATCTGCTGGAATGTCCAATTTTTAAAACGCTGATATTGTCTGAATTAAAATTTCAGTCTTTTCATTTTATGAAAGAGTTCAAATTTATTGTCCTTCAGAAAAGGATTAAAATTATTAATTCAAACTTTTAATTGAGGATAGTTTTGTTCGGTAAACAAGTTATATTAGAGAGATGTAAAGATGTTTTTTCACTGTTTGGCAGATTATATTAGATAATGTTTTACTTTGAAGACACAAGAATTCAGGCTACTAGAAGAGTTTCAATAAAAAAAATATGAAAAAGCACAGTAAGTTCTGTTATACTTCTCAATAGGCATCTCACCATGAAGTACACAAAGCTATTAAAAAGTAGACTAGTAGTGATTTACAGAAATAATAATTTCTGAAGGTAGTGTGGATACAAATTGTTTGGGAGGTATTAAATTTTTTTTTTATTTTATTTTGAAAGGACCTAATTTTTAGACTACTACTTTCTGTCCTGCTTCTCTGTCTTAGCTACCAACACCCATTGGCAAACTCGGTTAACAACAAAGTGAGTAAGAGTTGATTGGAATGTAAATCTTAAAACTGGAGTTCCTATCATACTCATAACAGGAAAAAGCTACATTTTAAGGAAGCAAGCAAAGAAGCCAGGCTTTAATTTACTGCATTAGAGATGGGTAACAGGAGTGATGGTAATACTAGTTGTAATTGTTTAATGAAGGTAAGTAATTACTGGTGTGTTCATGAGGTATGTTCCAGCAACACTGCAAATAACCCATTTTAGCGTGGTAAATAATAGTTACCCGCAAATGTAATCAGAAATCAAAATGAAAAGTAATGTATTCATTTAGGTGGCATGATATACAGAGTACATTATTTACTTCAAAGTCTTCCATTCCTCCCACTGTTGAACAAAATAAACTAATTTTGCATTGAAAAAAAAAACCAAAACAAACCAAGAATAAACCATCTGTTTGAATAATCAGAGGGCAAACATATCATTGTGTCTTACAGTGAGAAAAATTTCATCAGAGATCATCAAACTTTGGGCCCTGGGGGAGCTGGATAGGAGCTGCCCCAGAAGCTGGGTGAAAGAACGAGGGCTTGGAGCAGCTGGAGCAAAAGCCCTTCCCATGGGTAGGGGTCTCCTGCCCCTCCGGGCAACTTCTGGGCAGCCCCTTCCTCTGTGAGAAGCCAGGGGTGGAGCTGTGTCTCCAGGCTGCTTAGCTCACCTAGAGACTTTTTTTTTTTTTTTTAAATCAAAAAGAAATTTCTCTCTGGGCTCAGGCTGGTTAATTTTATCACTTCTTCAGAACACTCTGAAAGGCTGCCTTTTAGGATAAAAGGATTAAGGGCAGACACTTAAAAAGTATAAAGTTAATAAGCGGATTTGTAATTAATTGTAAATTATGGCAATTTTGTCGTTTTTGTGCCTAAAAAAGTCCAACTCCCATTTTACAAGAGACCTGTAAAATGGCTGACAGATATTTTAGATGTAAAAGCAGGGTAAGTGTTAAAGTTTTGTAGGTTGTGATAACCCTCAAAATACCCTCTCCACACTACATTAAAGGAGAAAGGATCAGGAATAGGATCCAGAGTGGGATAAAAATTATGGACTGTAAGGCAAATACTGATTTACTATGCAGTTTACTAACACCGAGAATTTCAGGATTTCAAGATTAGCTTTATAACGCTTTTCAATACTATCTACTCTATTTTTGTGTTTGAATAAATACTTAATAAAGCTATCACTTATAAAACCCATCTGAACATCTTTTTTTTTTTTTTTATTTTCCTCCATTACTTGATCAAAATTTAGAGGTTTGTGTTGGTTTGTTGGTTGGTTTTGGGTTTTTTTTAATTGTTGTTGCCTTTTACAGTCCTTTGTATTTAGCTAGTATCAATGCAGCATTACACAGAAGTAACTCACAGTGAGTCACCAGCTTTGAGTATGGCATAGTGAAGATCTTGACACAAAATAAATGCTAAAACACCCCTTGTATCTTATTTGCTATACCTGACCTAAAAGAAAATGTGGTAAACATTCCTGTCTTTTAAAGGCAGAAGCTATACCTGGAGCAATGGAAGATATACCTATTTATATATGCAAACCTCACAGCTGCACTTGGAAGTTAGGTCTTTTCCTACTAAGAAATGCAAAACCCATGCTCTCTCTGTCACTAATAATTTGTCATTTAAAGGACCCTTTATGACCAATAACTTATAAACACAAATCCCCCTGAGATTCTCTCATTGTTCTAGCCATCCATGTAACTCAGCAATCTAAATGGATGAATATAGAAATATCTGTTACACATACGTAAATCGTTCTGTGTAACCATATTATACATCTCGCAGCACAGCGGAAGGAGAAAAACATCCTTTTACTACATCCACTGTGTTTTACCTTAAATTCTGAAGGTTTAATTTAATACTGCCACAGAAAATGTCACTCATAAAATCTTCTGAATTTTATAAAACATAGGAAGTTTGATCCTCTTACTTTTATGCAAACTCCAATGCAGGGCCATCTATGTATAGTCTAGTAAGTACTATTGGGATTTGTAAATATTGGATATATTTGGATGTATTTGGATGTGTAAATTTAAGATGTATGAGAAAGCATCAACAGATCTGAAGCCTATTAATCTTCATTACATTATTATGAACTGGACTGGGTGCTGTAACTTCCCATAAAAGACAACGATGTGCTGTAAGAAGCCCACAGAAAGAACTCTGAGCCAGTCACAAGTCTGCATTTGGTTCTCTCTTTGTTTTAGCACCTTGCTGGAAAGGCTTTCTTTCTTGCCCTCATCACTAACTTCATCTTGCCTGGCCTGACTTGAGTGTATGGCCTTCCTGGAGATGCAGAGATGTTTTTCAAGAGAGGCTGTCTTTTGGTTTTTAAGCTGGCACATCTACATCAGGGCTACGAAAAATCAAGGTGCTATAAACTTGCTTTTGTATCTAAAGGAATCCTACAAACACAGTAGATACTAGAACTAGGAGAGAAAAATGGCATAATTAAATACTTGATTTGAATTCCTTATAATTAAAAAATATCAAGGCAGAAGGAAACAAGAGATTAATTTACTTTAAAAAGAGTAATCCAGATATATTGTAACAGTAAATTTTATTTTATTTCTTTGGAATCAAGCTTTTTTTGTCATGACTTCAGCTATACTTAATTCTTTCACTCAAAAGAAAGTTCTCAAAAAGAACTAGCCATCAGTTCACCTAAAAATGTATTTGGAAAGGTATTATTTTTTCTGTGTTTTCCTACTAGAAGTAGATGAATGAGTATTGCATTAAACTAATGAATATCAATGCAATTGGGGAGGAGTGCTGAGGGAAATCTATGGGGATTGCTTAATGTGAGAGAAAACCTGAGGAATTCCTCTTGCAACAGATGGCACAAGAGGAGGTTGCAGAAGGTAAAGCTGTTCGAAGGGAGGATGTGTTTCAACTGCTTTTATACATTGTCATCCAATGTGACCCTGTACAAAAGGAAACCAGCATCACCAGTTTCACATGTCCAAATTCATGAATCAGCATGCCTCCCCACTGCTATTCTCAAATACTAATATTTGGTGTGATAGCTTACTAAGAACTCTTTTTGTTGTTGTAATTTTTATGACTTTATATATTCTTG
>VZRU01002160.1:167478-169978 GCA_013398155.1 Pedionomus torquatus
ACGCTCTCAGTCACTCCTACCTGAACACAGAAAGTTGAGAAACCATGTCATAGGATTATTATTTTGTCCGCTAACGTTTAAGAATGCATTTTTGTGTAGGTGCTCTTTTGGACACAGGTTTATTGTCCGTCCATTATGTACTGAGATGAAGCGTGTACATATGTGTAAACACCCACCTAAACACATGGTTTCAGGAATCTATGTCTGCGTGGGAAAGACACAGCAAGTATACGCGACTCTGTATGTAAGAAAGAAAAACCCCATGGAAGAGCCTGAGGTATGTGCCGAGCCACTGCAGCGGACAAGCTGGGTGCGACCATTGCTGGAGCTAAGCAGGACACAGTCAATCAGCTGTCAGCAGCCCAAGTGTTCCACCCATGAAAGAGCGGCAACTCGCTTGTCTAGCAAAATCCAAATGGGTTTTCTGTATATAACAGCAAGCTGGCATATAAATATGGCTTTGTGAGATTTGTAGGACATTCCAGTCTTCTGTAAATCAGCAAAAATAATATTATTATTAATAAAATAAATCACAAACAAATCTTAGAAGGAAAAACTTCTTAAATACTCCTATTACTTGAATCTATCCCAAAAGACTTTATACAAATGTAATGCTTAGAGGAAAAAAAGAAATGCAAGTCTGCTGAAGTTTACTTTTGGAAGAAATTACTTCATCTAATATTACACAGGATACTACTTTTCGCACAATTCATCACAGCATAATTATGGTCTTAAAATGTTGACTAATTAACAGTCTGAAAGTAAAAGTATCAGCCATTACTAAAAAGTCCAGTATGCTTTTGCAAACAGCAAACGAATTTTAAGAATGAAAATTCCAAAGGTCTTACTCCAAACTACAACTGGAAAAGACAAACCAGACTTCCATTCAGTCAGACACTTGTGGGTGGGAATTTAATCTCAGCTCTCACTGGACTCCTACAGTCAACAGAATAAGGAAATCCCAAGGAAAGTCCATCTGATCTAGCCGAGGTACCTAGTTCAATATGGGATTAATCCCTCTCTGAATGTGCCCATCATTCTCCTTTGAGTATAGATTCATGCTGAGTAGACACCTGACTTTCAGATGGAGAGTGCTGGTTGTTACCCTTTGTGAGACCGGGTTTCTTTAGTATTGGAAGCACCGTATCTCTATGCAATACTGTTTTATTCTAAGTCTACCTGATCCTAAGGGCAGGACAAAAAGGTTTTCACAATGTGGGGGACAACGAGCAAAGAGCAAAATTCAGTGACTGGACTCAGGGTTTGGTTTCCTCTGAAGTAAGTAAGAATCTCCTCTGCTTACGCAAGAACTGAACTTGCCTTCTTTTAACAATTTTGTCTCAGTGATGCTATTCAACTACCATGTATCACACAGAAATGAGATACCTTCTGTAGTATCTGCTCTGAATTGCCCTGACCAGCTACTTGCTCTTACACTTGGAGACACACCTGCTTTGCAGTCCACTCTAAGAGCTTTTGTCTCCAAATTTGTTTTTCCCATCTTTTTCAAAGGTCACTTCCAACCACATAAACTGAAGTAGAGAACCTAATTTTTCAGGATGATGGACAAAAGCACGAAAAATACTGGCAGTCAAGACCATTAAAAAAATACATATCTATGTAGATAATACTGCCTTTAAGAGAATTTTATGTGAGGATCCATATGTGTGCATCGTATCTGATATATATCTTCTTTTGCCATAGATAAAGGACAAGGCATTTTGAAAACTGCTTGAATTTTAAATTAGCAAAACGTATTAAGCAAAGAGATTTCTCTAATTGTAATTAGGTAATATAAATTGATACATTTCACAGCCTTCAGTGATACACCAGACTGCACTTTATTTCTTACTGGCATAGTGTTACTGTGCTATCTGGGTTGGAAGACTATCAGAAACCTGCTATTTTATGGCCAATTATGTGCATTAGGTATATTTCTTTGCTTTACTGTCTGTGTTCTTCAACATTTCCGATCTGATTTTAGAAAAATGCATCAAAGAGGCAAACTCTGGCTCTTTTTCAGAAAAATCTCTCAATGTATCTCAAGTTAGTTCAGGTAGAGGACAGTAGAGGGACCCAGTGAAAAGACATGACCAAGTGAATGATGTGGTTCATCTGAGTGGACCACAAACTCCCAAATCCTTGGTCAGACCTCTCATGAAAGACTGAAGCGACAAAGTGAAATGTGATTTATGACCGCAGCCCATTTGTTACAAGGTGCCCTCAAAGAAACTAAACTCCCAACTCTGTCATGAAGATTACTGGGTAAAACAACCCTACAAAGACAGCCTCTGAAGAACATATAAGTTTGTCGGCTTCGTGATGGACCCTAATAGAGGCTTCATGTTTTGAAGTTCTTCAGGTTTCTGATGCAGGCTGCCTCCCATTCCTTTGGATTAACCTACAAGTCTCACAAAATAAAACTTTAGATAGGTAAACAGCTAATTTTTAACACATCTGAATAGCATTTCAGGCAAACCAACTGTAAACTGCTTTATTA
>VZRU01002160.1:174978-216962 GCA_013398155.1 Pedionomus torquatus
CTGAAGCACAACATATTCCACACCATTTAGAACTATCTCAGGTTCTCTTTTCATATTAATCATTTCTACTTAATTTAAAATTTACCAGACACCTCACCACTGAGAAATATTCCAGTTTAAATATTTGACTTGAGTTGCTCATCTTTTGTTTAATGACTAACTTTTTATATGGATATAAAAGAGTGTTTAAAATGTAGCTTTGCTCCCTCTTTCTGAATAGACTTCCACTATTACTTTTTACCAACTAGTTTCATTGAAAGGTTTCCAGCGTTACAGGTAATGTAAAGTCCATTAGGTCAGGCTCTTCATAGCATGACATGCAGTAAATTACAAGTGCTTCAAGCAGCTCAGTGAATTACAGTTCATCACTTTGAAAGGTTCCCACTACAAGACTACAGATATCAGATCTGGCAGTTAGGATCCAATTAACACTTTGGTCAGAATAATCAGATTGCATGTGTAAGACTTGTATAATTCGTTTATTGCTTCCATGCATCTTCTGTCTGTAGGTAAATTTGTTGCTGTTATTTCAAAGCTTGGAATCAGTATTTCACTTGCCTTTAGGTTATATTTCAAGTTCTTTTGCAGTGCAGTGATGAACTCTCCCTGTTCCAGCAATTTAGATCACTTGTCCTGTAGATATTGCTGCTTGAGAAATGGTTTGTTTCTGGGGGGGTTGTTTTGTATTCTTACCATGTCATTATATGTCTAGAAAAAAATTGCTAGCAATTTTTACTAAGCACATTTTATTTAGTGTAACAGAGACAGTTTTCGCCAACGTGATCATTGTGACTCTCACAGAACACCCAGATACACTGTAAATGACATATGCATTGACATTTACATGTGTACTGTCATGCAAAACCATTTCCTGCTACACTGGATATAATACTATAACTGAATGAAAAAACATTCTGATTTTCTGCTATCATTTTTCAAGCCATGGTCAGTGTACATAAAGGTTCTTCAGGATAAACCCCATCCGTGCAGAGTAATGGATTTCAAATTCGGTGTTCTTACCTAGTGCTTTATAGCAAATTGCACTTTCAAGTCTTTTGCAGGCAGTGAGATTCCTTGGAAAGAACTCAACTTGCCCAAAGTCTCCCACCTTTTCCATGGGAGAGCTGTAATGAACAGCTATACGAATGCTGGACACCTGCAAACTGGATGAGCAAAAAGATCAAAGGCTACTACCACCCCTCTATGTTGTATTTCCTATCTCAAACCATGCTAGTTGTGTTTAAGATATTCTTTTTCCCCTCTGACAGCCCTGCCCATACAAAAGTCATATATAAAAAGAGTTATATCCGATTCATGTATACAACAATGTATACTTAGGCTCTTCATTGATAAAAGTATTTCAAATACTACAGGAAAAAGAATTAAAACAGAAATGAAGACTTATTCTCCAGTTTGAAAGTGCTTCAAGAACAAACATATTCTAAAGCTTTACAGATTTGAGATGTGAGTAATGGGATATGAAGCACTAGGGCAACGGTACCAATTTGCCCCAGGTCAATGACACCCAGGAATTATTGCCAGCTGAATCTATTTGATGGCAAATAATATTCCAAGTTTCAGTCAAGTTTCTAATGAGCTAAAGTACAATGGTAAAAAATTGCCATCATAATGAACTACAAGACCTACAGAAAGCTCAAGGATTGTCTTGCTTCCACACTCAACTAGTTTTCTGGAAGTATTGTACTATTTGCGTATCAGAAAACCAGATCCATCTGCTCTGTTTCTCTCTTACAAGACAAAGCCAGCAAGTATGCACACTGCCTGCAGCCAGGCAAATCATAGCTTGTAACTTTAACAGTTTAAATTAGGAGGAGTGTCTATATACTATTTATGCAGTTAAGAAAGAAGCTCCTTTAGACAGCAATTCAGACAGAATAAATTGAGCTCTGTTCTGAATTTTGAATTGTTCTGTGAGAGCTTCCTCTCCATGAATCACACGAGGAACCTCCTTATGTGGGTACGTAACAGCATTCCATGATGAGAATACTTCATTTCCTTTCTGCCACGGCACAAAACATCAGTGTTCGACTGAACCCCACAGAAGTGAAGAAGCAGAGAACAACCCATGCCTAGCCATTCAGAGCCACCAAAATTATTATTAGAGTGGAAGCACATCAGACATCCTGTATGCTTTCAAACTAGAGTCGTATTACATAGAGACAACTCTTAGTATATACATAAATAGATATCCGTTAAAATGTTTTATTAATCTTATGTAACTGTTTGAGAAAATCAACATACCATGCTAAATGATGGGACTATTTTACCGTTGCTCTGGTTTAATTCTCAATACACACAAGACAGCCTTAGAAAATTTCTGCAGAACTGCTTAGCTGAGTTAGGTTTCTATTGGTTTAAAAGAAAAACAAAACAAGCCAACAATTTTAAAGTGCTTTAATTTGATACTCTACGTTTTCAACAAATTTTACCCAAACTAGTTGAAATGCTCCTTCCCCACAAGCCCAAATCAAACCCCATCCCAAGCTACCTCAACTACCATCACCTTAAAATTTTCTACATTTGCATTTTCATTATCCTGTAAGATGTTCAAAAGGCTCTCATATGTCTTCAAAAAGTGGATAATTCCTCTGACCCACTCAAAGAGTTTCTGCTTTAAGTGGAAGTAAAGACTAACAATGAAAAGTATCTTTTCTAGCTCAGCAGAGCAACTCTGCTGTTGCCTTTTTCCAAATAAAAGAGGAATAGTGTGAAACAATTCTTGTAGATATGAAATAGAGGCAATTCCACTTTCCCAAAGAAAAGTCTACAAATAGTAAACACAAAAAGAGAAAAAATCAGAAAATAATTAATCCCAACTAAATCTTGAATATTTGAAATCTTGACTTTGAATATGCTTGTCTCTTTTCACCAACTAGCCATGGAACCTCAGGTGACCAAAATGAAGTATTTCAATTGGTGCCAAAAACGGGAGAACGAATCAAGATCTATTTCGTAATTATGGATCTTGTGATTATTTTAACATGCATGATCAACAACTATAAAGCATGATTTTCAAAGCTAGACAATGCCCAAAACAGAGCCCCATTAAGCATGTATCTATAAGCACCAGACTTTAAAATCTGTGTAGCTTGATGGTTTTCTGTGCACTGAGGACTGATGTCTGAGTCCCCTGTGCTCCTCAGGACAAGGACAGTCCCAGTAACTTTCCTGATCTTTAGTTTGATGCATGTACAGGAGTTGAATATTGACCATCTGATTACATGCGTATAGTCTGATCCATTCTGGGCACATTCTTCTCTTGTTTACATCCATTTAAACACAGTGTAGTAAAAGGCCATTGAAGTCAACAATAAAATCCCAGTGGAAATTGATATACACAAAGAGTCAGGCTCAACGTTATTGTTGCAGCTGCCCTTTTTGTAAGTGTTATAGATGTTACAAGGCAATACGGTGCAGAACGCATCTTCCCCTGGACGACTGCTGAGATCTTACCTTTTCACTGGGCTAAAAAATATGGAAAAGAGTATGATTTTCACTTGTACGATGCTTAGAAAAAATGGCTCAATGACAACAGGAGGAGCCAGGGTTTTCTCCAGCTGCTGTTTATGTCCATGTAAAGTCTGGACACACTGTTATATGCCTAAATTTGCCCATAAGCTTCCATATATGTTCTGTGGCTAATCATGGGAACAACTAGATATTAAGATAATATTTATTAAAGATGAATATTTTAAAATACAATTTTTAGTAGCCTTGAGATTCAGTGCATTTTTTTTGTCTTTTTTTTTGTTTCACTCCTCAAGCAACAATATGCAGCTGTCACCAACAGCAAAGTAAAGATAACTTTGTATGGGACCACATGGAAGTCCACAATTTTTATCTCCAGTTCACATAAACATACTCTAGGAACGAACTGTGGCCAGCACGTGGGTTACAGAGACAGCCTGCACATAAAACATAAAACCACCAAGTAAGGACAATTTCAGACAGAAAGGTAAGAGACCCAGATGACAATGATCTGGGCATCACTGCCATCTTGCCCACCTTGCCACATAATATAGTCGGGATTTCCATTCAAAATCCTGGCCCCTCTCCTTTGAATCTTGGCAAACACAGCAAAGACATATACTGCAGTTGCAGAAAATTGAAAACAGATTATCCACGCATATCAGTAGTATATCTTATGGATGCTATGGAGATAGAGATAAAAGAAGAATTTTTTTTATCTCAGCCAAAGTAGCCTTTAATAGTAAAGTTCCCTCTTGACCCTGCCAACACTGATATGTATTCTATAACTCTACATGCATTCATCAGGAGTAGAAGGGTATGAACTGGTGTTATTTGCTGCTGCCTCTGGGTAAAATGGATGGACCCCAGTCAAATGTAAGCAATAAAGACTGTCATTTGGCCACAGTGGAGCTGACATGTGGACACTTCTCAGGCTTTCAAGGAGGAGTGCTATGATTAGTCCAATCCACATATTTAACTATCTGGCAGTTGATCAAATCCCTTACCCATCTACCACACTAATTTCACGCTCTTTTGTACAGTTTTTGATACAAGGAGGCTATACTACCAATGATGAAATGCAGGTCTGCAGCCTAACCTTCTGCTTCCTGGAGCCCAAAGAGCAGATGAAGCAAGCTGCTTTCTAGCTCTTCACTGCTAGAGAATTAATCCTGTGTACCTTGAGACAGTGAGAGGGGAAAAGCTGGCTGTAAAAAGAGAAAGGAGATGATGCATCCACCAACTCGTTTCTGACCATTGTGATTAATGTTCCCCATCCAGCTCTGGCAACAGCCACAGATTAAAATACTCTGAGAAAACAGTCAAGGGAGGCCAGAACTATAGCAACTAAGCACTTCTCAGGCCAGGCAACTTCTGTGAACCTGCTCATGTAAATGTGGACTTCCTGCAGCAATTTTGAAACATCTCTTCATTAGTTAAAAGTTTAAAAACAGTGCCACATAGTTTAGAGTAATTTATCAGCACTTTAATTGTTTATGTGTCTTTGGGGTGTATAATGAAAAGGTGGGGTTTCTTGGACATGAGAAAAATGGATTAATGGATCTTTAGTGAATTAATACATGGTCTTCACACTTCTTTTGTAAGAAACAGCCCCAGTACAAAAGCACGTACAGGATATTTTAAAAGGAATGGTGTAGGGTTTGAATTTGTGGTGTTTTTTTTTTTTTTTTTTTTTTTAATTCCATAGATACATTTTACCAAAATGCTCTCAAAAGGTTTGGAGAAAATATGAAAACCATATTGCCACATGAACATGAGTTACAAGGATGGTTAAATGGAGGACTAAGACAATCCTTAAGTTTTATTTGACAAAAAGCAGTCAAATAACAGTCCGGATTCTATCAAAATGCTTAAGCCACAATGTCGTAACTATTTTCTGAACCCTGTAACATATGTTTTAAAATACCGACTCCCACTAAGGGCTGTAGTACTCCCAAAGGCACTTCACAAGGCATCGTTCCTCTAACCAATAACGGGAAGGCATAAAAGTATCCTCAAGCAACCCTAGTACTAATTCCTCTGGCTGAAAATTCTCAAAATTTGCAAGAACCTCAGATGTGTTGTCTGTATACACATCTAACATTAGGGTGTGCATACTTATTTGCTACTTGCTTCCTTGGAAAACACTTGTTTTGCACAGACATAGGGATTTACAACTGCACGTACACCCAGCTTTTGCTTTATTTTCATGTTCTAGCCAAGTGGAAACCACTGCAGCATTTCATGTTCTTGTGATGTGTCATATGAATGACAGGATTGCAAATTTTCCCATTCTATATCAAATACTGCCACTTTCACATACAGAGCAGACATTTCTGTGTGCCTGGTCTTATTATGCTATCTCTCTTGCAGTTTGTACGTACAAACATTAAATTGTGTAACAAATACAGTATTTAAGGACTGTAGTCAGATCCATCACAGTGTACACTGAATTTTCTGCCACCTTTCTTACACTATGATCATGTGGCAGTTTTATAAGAGATGACATGGTTATTAGCTTGGGTACTTTACAGTCTTTTCAGAAATAACTAATATAGGAAGTGAATAACAGAACAGTAACTCAATCTTTTGCTTAACTTCAATAAGAAAATGTCATAAGTGTCATCTAATAGAGAAAAATGCTTATGGAGATCAGAAGAACTGAAGAAATAAAATGACATCCAATGGGAAATATAAACTGTAAGAGGAGTTTGTCACAGCAAAATCTCCCTCTCTTTGTCCCATACCAGCTCCCACCTCACCTGAACATACAAAAGTATCACATCATGAAGCAATTTATTAGGTAACTGGCCCTGACAAGAACCTCTAATAATTTCATAGTATCTTACCATGAACCAGTGACTCAGGACACATTTGTACCACATCATTTTAAGCCTCTTACTGATATGTCTACTTGGCCTAGGCACATCGTACAGGCAACAGAAGACAATATGCAAATCCAGAACTGTATATATCTGCCTATCGTTTCTACTACAGACACGGGTAAGATTGACTCTGCTTGTAACAGGGACATCTAAATCTAAATGCTTTAGATTAGGCAAGATGAATCTGGACCTTCTGATAGTTCATTTGAAAGGCCACAGGGTTCCTGGGTGATAGTGGCAGAAAAGACCACCCTGTGTACCACGTGTTACTCTCAAACAACAGAAGATTCATACCAGTGATTCTATTAACATGGAGACATCCCTAAAAGAAATCTTGCAAACAAACTTGGGTAAATGTAGCTTTACCACATCTGTCAAGAGGTCTGACAGCCATCCATGGCTTCACAGCCTGGTATCCTTTTGAAGTTTCTACTAGCCTGGTGATTCCCACCAGGCTTATAGCCAGTCTCTCCTCCCACTCTTAAGGTACAGATCAAAGCAGTGGTTTCTTCAACATACTGCTCCTTTCCCCAAACACACTTCCACCAGCAGTCTTGGGAGACTGCCAACACATAGAATATATTTAAGTACCTTCCATTTACTGAAATGTCACCTCCTTCATTAGACACAGGTGAGTGTCTCTGTCCTTTCCTCGCCTTTCCATGTCACCTGCCAATGACGTCTTTTGTTCATGACTATGGAAATACCGTATTTGGTTTTGTCAATCTCTGCTTTTAGTGTAAATTAATGCCTAGGGCTAGCATTAAAATAAGAAGTGCTACCTAGAGATGAGACAATTTTTCAGTTTCCTTTAGAAATCCCAGAGTGCTCTATTTGGCCATTGCTTAGCCATGTGCTGCAATGAACAGTACAGCTGAAATCCTCCCAATTCATCACCTGGTGAGCACATTGCCCACAGTAAGGCAACAGATTTTGCAAACAACAAAAATTATAAATCATGAGCCTGAGTTTGTTTATATCGACAAATATGGCAAAATGCTCTATCTCTAAGGGGAGCCAAATTTTGTGCTGGTAGAGCACATGATATTCATGAATTAACTACCGGAACATTTGGTATAGGCACATAAAACAAATGACTGAAGGAATAATAAAGAAGAATCTTTAGTGATACACTTATTTAGAAATAAGTTCCAAGTACAGATTCTTATTAATACAAAAAAAAAGAACTAAAAATACCCAATTTCTGTAAAAGGTTTACTAAAATAGACCTAGGAAACAGACATAATTTTAAAAAGTTTAGAACTTCTAATGCAAAAAGTATTAAAATTACTTTCTTTTATCATTTTAATAACAAGGTCTGATTTGTCAAAATAACAGTAAAAACTCTATAAATATCTGTTGAGGGATTATTCCAATAGCATGAAAAACTCTAGTGAAGAAATGACAGAATATAGAACTGTCATCATGCATTTGCATATAAAAGGCTGTTTAAAACTGACAGGCACATAAACAGAAAATACATGCTATAAAATTAGTCATTTTTAAGCATGGATCTTTAAATAAAGCTGGCAGAACACCTTCATTTTAGCAAACTCATTCTCAAGGGGAATCACACAAATGGTGCAGCACCTAGCAACATATTTTCTTCAGTCTTGTATACAGATAATAGTTTGATTATTACAATGTTTGAACATACCTTTATTAAGTTACTTTAAAATATTGTTGGTATTTCTTGATTAATTTTTTTTAAGGATGTCACTACATATTTAAAAAATTAAAGTATTATTCATCTTTTCAAAAGATTACCAGAACTGTGACGTATTAGATATCAGAGTCTGCTTGCCAGAATAAAAACATATATAGCACTCCTAGGGACACCGAACAGAATACATAATTTTTAAGGGCTTACGATGCAATATTTTTAGGGAAATTAAGAGTTTTAATAGGCCTACCAGGAGACAAAAAGAATTTTGGACTCACAAGTCCTTTCAGTCAGAAACAGAAGCAACACAATTCAAGCCAAGTGCTGTACGAAACACCTTAAACTGAAATTAATGCAAACCAAACTAAACGCATATTGCTAAAAAATAGCAGTTCTGACAAGCAAATATGAACAAAAGAAAGAAAATATTTTGACACTTCTTAAACTGAAAATGTTGACTCCTTCAAAAAGACACAAAAGTGGGGTTTAATGCATTATATCGAAAGGCTGCAATGGCCAGGACCGTGTCCCACATCTCCTTTCCCCAGTGAACGAGGACCTGGAGAGGCACTGGTACAACAGTGGGGACCTGCATTCAAGTGACTGACTTGCCAGGAGGACCAGTTAAACCAGCAGGCTCCAGAAATGCAGTCTTTCCTCTGCACTGCTCTGCTTCAGGTCTACAGCAGCACTCTACACACTGGGCTAGGGAGTTTCGATTGCCCCCTCAGCTCCCCAGACTGCCTGAGAGCTGGCTCTTCTCCCTGCTTCTAGGCTGCCGGGGCAGCATTCGACCCCCTCACTCCCTCCACCTCAGGGAGAAACTACAGCCCTGAGATGCAGAAGGGGGTGAAATTATCTTCTCTGTTAGATGTAAAAGATCCAAACTTTTAAGTCCTTATTTTATAAATCTCTTGTCCACAATTTCTTTCCACAACCATGGCTAGCATTTAATAAAGCAGTACCTTCCAAAACTCTCTAACCATTGTTCCGCTGAAAATGAGAGATTTCTAAGAATTTGGTTTTATTTGGCACTCTAGAGACAAAATCAATTTGTCACAAAGCTTTCATTCTCTGATAATTCAGTATTACTTACATTGTAGTGTAAATTTAAAATAAGCATGAGCCTTCTGCAAGACTTGAGCCACAGACTTCTGTTAACAAGTATTTTTTGTACAACTTCTATTTGCCTTCCACTTTTGCTTAGTTTTAGAAACTACCCAGAGGTAGTTCTAATAGACCTCAGATACTTATTCTAAGTATCTTCTTATTCTAAGATGTAGCTTTTTTCCCATACAATTTGGATTACTTCAAATAAACCTCACAAACCATGTTCACTAAATATACACGTAGGCCTAATTGCTGTAACCACTGACTAGCAATCTAATTTGAAATAATTTCATTAAAAGAAATAATATAAAATAATTTCTTATTGAAAAATAATTATGCAAATCACAGAGCAAAAAGAGGACACCTTGGCAAGTGAGCTACCCCATCCCTCTCTTCAAAAGCAGAAAAAAATGTTTTTTTTTCTGACATTCAGCTAAAATGTTTTTACAAGCTTCAAGCAAGGGACAATCCATAGCACACTCAGCAGTCTAACCCATACTGTCTTACTATACTTATATTCCCAGTTACTGGACATTTAACACAACCCTCCATTGTATCAATTAAAGCCAATAATTATTTGTAGACATGTACTTAGAAGTATAAAAATATGTAAGTATTTTCCAAGACTATAATAAATGATGACAAAAATAATGTTATTTACTGATAAAATGAAAAGTTTGTAAAAGTAAAAAAAACCCTGCTTTTCACTACTACTCTCTTATTGAATTCTCGCTACATTAATTAAAACTTCATCAGCCATTTTTATGCTTGGCCTTACCTTTGAAACATGAGAAAATGCACATTTGTACCTAAATACCTGACCCAACTCTGGAATCAATACTGATCTGAATTCAGCATCGCTTTGCCCCCAAGTTAACAATAACAACAACTGGTCCCCCTAGAACTGACCTAGGGAATGGAGGTCGTTGCAAGAACTGGGCTTACCAAAGTCCAGAAGTATTAATTTAATTAATGTATGACCTAGAATACTATCCTTTTGACAAAAGACAGTATTACTGTTCACGTATATACAGTGTTTACAGTACTCCTTCCAAGAAAAAGATCATATACCACCTTCTACGTTTTACCAGACCTTCCACAGCTCTTCAGACCTGTAAGAAGACACTGAGACCTGCCTTTAAATTGTAACTTGTAACTGAAAACTATTTTCCACCTGGAAGTGCAAGTAAGTTCAAAACTACGGTGTTTCATAAAGCAAGACTAAAACTATAGCTAAGGTTTTCAGCCACTTCAGCAATGTTTCCCTCTTGGACAAATACATAGAAAAGCAATCCAGTTTTGAAACACCAAAAAAAAAGCAATAATTAACAGTGTGAAGAGTCTTTGATTCACAAGCAATTCTGAAAGGTTAAAATATTATTTGGGAGCAATCCACATTATTTCTTTAAAATAAAATTTTACAACATGCATTTATAAAATTATTAGTGAAGGAAATTTCAAAATGCAAGTTTACCCTTGAGGTGAACCTTACTTTAACATTATGCAACTTGGACAGACTTTTAATTTGATATTAAAAAATGCTGTATTGAAATTTAGGAATATTTCGACATTTTCAAAATATGTTTTGATATGAAATCCATGTAATAAATTTCAGAGTGTTTTAGTACTGAAAAGTCACAGTTAAAAACATTGTAAATTGAATACTTAATGTTGCTGTAATGAAATGTTCAGTGTTTAATCAATTGTATTGCTATTGCTAAAACATTTCACTTTTTTTGCTACACTTTTGATTTTTTCTGGTGGGACAGCTCTGATTCCCAACTGTGGCAAACCCTTCAGAGGCTAAACCTATAATTTTACCAATCTCATAATGAAAACACACCTTATTTCATTTGAAGAGTTTTCTAAATTATGGACATTCAGACTCAGATACAAGTCACAACAAAGGCTAGACAAAAGATTTAAGGAGAAGAAAGGTCTGAACATTCAACTCAGTTAAAAAGAGCAGTTAAGGATTATTACTAAGTTGTTAATGATGGATATCTTTATTTTCTCTATAAACTTTATGAACACTATGCAAATATCAAATACTGGTAACAAACACAAGAAAATCAGAGCAGCATTTACACAAGGAAGGAGGACGTAGACAGGAAACCCAGGTAATAGAGAAGGGACCATGCCATTGGCATCTTCTTTATAGAGTCGCTGAAGAGGTTCAAGCTGACTATTTACCTTTTCTTGGGGAAGAAGCAAAGCTTTGCATGCTGCCTAAAAGTATGTATACATGCATCTATCTGTCTGTCTCTCTGTTTCTAGTCAGCAGCAGCGATGACTTGATCTGAAGTTTATGAACAGCAAATGAAGTGACTAAAGTCATAATTTGGCTAAGTTTTGCTAAATTTAAGACATCTTGAAGTATTTTTTTTAAATGAATGAATCTTGAATGAAACCAAAGCACATCTCCAAATTTTAGATGCAAAAGAAACGAACAATTATAACCTCTTCACTCCTTTGTAGGTGATGGCATGATGCGTGGGTTTTGGAAATGAGCCCAGTGGGAGCTCTGGGTGCACAGATTTTTGAAAATACATCTCCACAACCCCCGGCTCACTCCAACTGTCTAGACTTCAATGTTCAGGGAACATTGAAAGGAAAGACATTTCAGATTGAATCAAATTTACATTTGCAGTAATAAATATTGTGGGATTGACTTCAGTTCTTTAGTAAGTATCTAACACTTCTCTGCCTTTTATATATTGACATGTAAAAACAACTATGAAGAACCACAAGTATAACATAATGAGATACTTAAGACTGCAACACCACCAGTGCCTTCGTTAATTCAGGATCTCTACAATTTAAGTAAAAAAAAAATAAAAATTGTCTATGTGTCTATAAGCACAATCTTTTAATTTTTGTCTGTCTGCCCTGTTCAAAGATAACTGGAAGAGCTCTGTAAATCATAAAAACAGGAAACAAGCCACACTTTAGCCATCCATTATCAAGAGAATATTGTTTTAACATGATGTATAGATTCACATTATCATTTGATTAATTCAATAATCTTGATGTTGTTACAAGACTGAGACAGTTATCAAAGCAGGGGATCATTCTTGTATGGAAGGATCACATCACTTAATGGGACAGAGATGTCACATAAACTACAGTGTCAAAAAGATAACAAATACAGAACAGAGCTTGTAGTGGCAATGTAGTTCAGTTGGCATACATGGCTCCATCAAAATAACTGGTATTTGATAAGCACATAGATACAGCTAGTTTTGAAATTATAGTGCTGCTTTCATGAAAGCCTTCATAAATTGATCTTTTACTTTATACTTACACACATTCAAAATCTATACACGCTTCCTACTGACAGTGGTTTTAAAGGTCTTTCATTAACTCAGCCTTGCAATGACAAATGTATGAACACCTCTTTTCCTGAAATTAAATAAGTATTTATGGTAATTATTATAAAATTACTTTACCCTTGAAGACATTAGTTCTCAGTGCTTGCATGTGTTTTCAAATACACCTGTTTCCTCAGAGAAATTCTGGGAATCATTCTTCATGATTCAGTACATTCCTGCTTAGTAACTAGTAGCCAAGCTACCATTTCTTACACTTTTTTATTCAATTCATATATTTTTTAGTCAAAAAGAAGAGGCTCCAGGCATGCAACTCCTTTTACTACTTGATTTCTGTGTGCAGCTGATAACAATACCCACTCTCCCACCTACATAGCATACTGAAGTTTGAGATACACAGAAGTTCAAGATAACCACAAACTTGTCTCAAGACACGTTCTTCTACTCTCACAGCTTCCAGACCCTGCTGTATATAATGTGTTCTCACATCCATTATGGAGATATTAATATAGTGATAAAGTTGTAAGAAGTCCTGAATTCTGATGACTTTTTAAGCTGACTATAGGTCCGCAGGTAAAACACCAAGACTGCCCCTATCTATCTTTGAATTACACGTTTGTAAGACAAGGATGGAGGCAGTTTGACTTATGCTAGTTCTAGACTTAACTACTGCATATGGGCTTCCTTTCATTTCATATACTTTATGACGGATACACCCTATGAACCCACATGAAGAGAACAGGTTGGATTTGAATAACAATGCATTTAGCCAGCTGAGGGCATAGAAAAGGTACTATTGTAGCTACAGAGCTGCAATGTAACTATGGCCTGTACATCTAAATAAAAACTTGGAATTTCAGGTATGTCTGTATGTTACATACATGTTTCTGTATATGAACAAATAGAAGATGGAAAGGGGCACAGTGATTTAACAGATCAAGGATGCTACGTTGTTCACGAAGGATGAATTCAGACAAAGGCCAGTTCAGGACTAAATACTGACCAACATGTAAGTCCATGTATCTTTTGTATATTACTAGTAAATGCCAGCTTCTGAAGGCTATCAGCATATAGGATAGGATTTTCGGCAGGGAAAGCCATATTCCTATTTTCTTCTGCTTGTCTTAGGATCATACAGTAGCCACCATTACAACATAATGACAACTGCTGAAAACGCAGTGACTTTAACAGCATCTGCTGTATTTGATATTCCTCAGAAACCAACAGTGGGCAGATGCGCTTCATTTTTCTTTCATACTTCTGAAAGTTGTGACACAGCCAGTACATATAATGCGTACTCTTCTCCAGCTCCAGTCCCAGATTTATACAACAGTGAGTGAATGCACAGCTAAGTTTGGGAATGGATTACTACTACAATCTCACCTGAAGCAGAACTGAAACAGTAAAGCTGACTGAAGTAAGCAAACTTTTTCTTAGAAAAGTATCTTTGGAATTCTTCTAGATTTCATCCTTAGTACTGGCTAAAATAAGATTATATGGCCAAAGCCTTTTTGTTCTACTTCTCTCTTTGCAGACTAATTATGGTTGATAATGAAAAATACCTTCAAGCTATCTGCAGGTAAAATAAAGTTTGCACAGGCATCATACTGGCATTTCAAAAGCACAAGATGAGTCTGATCCCGTGACATTTAAAAAGCAAGAAGTCCCCCTTAGTTGCTTTACTACTACTTTGTGTCCATCATGCTACTTAACACAACAGCTGTGTTGTCAGGAATAGTGTCTACATCCTGAGCGAAAAACAAAACTCCAAGAAGTGAATGTGAGGGACAGGAACTATAGAAATGAGGAAAAATTTCACTTACATTTATCCAAGATGGCTGTCGCTATTACTGTTGAAACTCTGCTATGGGCTGAGGTCACAAGACCCTGTAAGCTAAAATAGAAAAGCTTCAGCTGAGGGTAACTGAAGCTGCAGCACATTAAAATACATTTTAAGGTTATAGGTATTGATTGGAGTTTTAATTTCTTGATCTACTTTTCCCAAGACAAGAAAAGTGACCTCTACTTTTCAGTCATTTTTCAAGCCTGGAGGGAAGACTTTTTGAGTATTATTCTTCTACCTCGTGATAAGTGTGTATGTATGTTATATACAGTACATGATACGGTAATATGATGGTTTCGTTGGCATGAATTCGGAGTTGCCATATTAATCACAACTGGTGAAACCATACACGATTTATGCAGATGCTCTCAAACAAAACCAGAATAAAACCTTTGTACAATATCACATCATCCTGTATGTAGGAAATGTGAATTATATAAAAGAAAAGCTAGTTTAAAAACATTCCGAAATGTGTTTAAATGCATTACAAAGTTTTTTTCCTTTCCACAGAGTTAATTTTTTAATTATGTACCTCTGAGAGAGTTTGATAACTTAGAAATATCAAAATAACTTTAAAATTATTTTATATACATGTGAGTATTGTAACTTGAAAATCTACTGCATCTTAAACTCCCAGGGATTAAATCAAGTGTGTGATCTACTAGGCAGTTGGAATCTTCTCTTAACCTGTGATATAAAGACCTTACTGTTGGCTTCAGTAAGCTGGAAGATACTGAATTTGCCACTAAATTTGGATCGAGCATTCTCTTTTCTGGCCCACACGTCACCATGCTTTCCAAAAAAGAACTGACATGCAAAAGAAAAAAAAGGAGAAAACAGAAAATAATACCTTGGAAATTACTGTTAGCTAACAGCACAGGTTTGTAATGACAGAAGGAAAGAGACCAGTGAACTTAGAAAAGTTCATGACAAACAACCCTGCAGTTTATTACCTGTACTAGGATTGCATATGATACCTGCTTATGTAAAGACACATTTGCATATATGTGTGTATAAACAGACATATGCAACGTCCAAAAGTAAGCATCTAGAATGGGTTTTATAAGCATTTCTACATCTTAAAAAAGAAAACAAGGAAAGCAATGAATCTGAACTATAGAAATGCTGAAGCAGACAAGTAACAATAAAAGTACATATATCTCATGTATTTGATATCAGTGAAAGTATGACAAGTCACAAAGAAGTACAGTGAAGGGTGGTATTTCTGTGTTTTCTTAGCGATCTTTAAAAAAATTCCTGTCACCTCATATGGATGTTTACTTCATTTCCTGTGTTACCGTAACATGATTTATAGTAAATAAGAATAATAGATGAGTACTAAATACTACCAGGATACTGTATCACTTGGTTGTATTCAAAGAAATAACATGTAAAATTAAAACTAAGACATCCAGACAAACTGTTAGATGCTATAGACATTTGTATGAAATTAATTCTTGGAATCATCAGAATCCTACCTAAGAAGGCAGCCAACAATATAGTTTGAAAGATGAACAACAAGGCAAAGTGATTGTAACAAAAATGACCACTGGGGAAAATAATAGATAAAATTTTCCTAAAAAAAAAGAGACTGCTTCATTAATAGGGGGGAAAAAAAGGAAATGTTCTAATTGTGAGACTTAAAAGAATGGGAGAAGTGGTGGCTAAAAGTGTTTATGGTAGAATACTAAATAATTCACCTTTACCACATCCATTTCAGTATTTAGAGGACAACTAGTCTGCAGTTTCATGAACTAGTCTGAAGATTCATGACTGCTTGTAAGCCCAGGTAGAAGAAGTATTTCCTTGTCTCAATGCCACATCATCAGAACACTGTACCCTGACTGAACTAGTAGCTCATGCTCATCTAATGAGAAACACTAATAAAAAAATAGCAAACTGAAATGCAATTAATTATTCTCTCCCTGAGCAGAGAGACTTCCATAACAGAATTTATGCAATCTAAACAAAGTGTGTTTGACTATGTAGAATGTAGTCTAATATGCTCAGTGTGTAAAGAGGCAAAGCTCTATCGACAATAAGCCTGGCTCATTTCATAAACAGTAATTTATTTCAAAGAAAAAAAACAGAAAAGAAGAATAGAAGTGGGAAAGGGGATAAATCACTTTACCAAATGCAAAATGTCTATGCTGTTGACACCTGTATCTGACCCAGTCATCTGAGGTCACCTGTATAGTCAAAGGAGAAAAATAGGCATTTCTGTGGCACAATTCATTAAATCCTAATTAGATGTCTAAATCAGATAGGATAAACTAAATCAGATAGGTTTAAATCAGATAGGATAAACTGTGCTGACAAAAGTCTCTTGAGCCTGGGCTATTAAGGTGAAAGGCAGAGACAAGATGTAACCATCTACTGACTGGTGAAATAAAGCTCCCTTCCAAGAGACCAATTAAATTATCTCATGTTGACTTCCCCTTAGTATACACCGGAAGTAGTCATTTGTATTTATGTTAAATAGATGTAAAACCAGACTACTCTGTACTGCCTTCACGCATTCCAGACTGCATCAAATAGGTGCCATGCCCTAAAACTTAGTCCAGGTGAACAGCAAAAGTAAAGCCTCCATCCACATTGGTTTTCATTCAGTTAACAAAAGAACACTGCTGAAATCCTCAATTGTCATTCCATCACCAGACGTATGGACATCCCTATTTTACTCATTATTCTACCTAAGCCAACCAACCAACAACCCTCAAATCCTCTTCCTTCCCTTCAGTTTTGAAGAAAAACTCATATTGTGGAATAAAATAAATTAAAATGTGATCTACACATATGTGTGCGTACAAACAGAGAAACCAGCCAGGGAAACTTAGGTATTAACATTCATGTAAAAAAGTCTATCGAAAAAATCAGCACGACGCTTCAGGAAGTCAGATGGTCCGTAAAATGACTCTTATGGCAGATGTAGCCAAAAATAAAAATAATAAATAATAAAAACCTTCCAGTATCTGAAGGTAGCCTACCGGAGAGCAGGAGAGGGAATCTTTGTCAGGATGCGTAGTGACAGGACAAGGGGTAATGGTTTTAAACTGGAAGAGGGGAGGTTTATATTAGATATTAGGAAGAAATTCTTTACTGTGAGAGTGGTGAGGCACTGGAACAGGTTGCCCAGAGATGTTGTGGATGCCCCATCCCTGGAAGTATTTTAGGCCAGGCTGGATGGGGCTTTGAGCAACCTGTTCTAGTGGGAGGTGTCCCTGCCCATGGCAGGGGGATTGGAACCTGATGATCTTCAAGGTCCCTTCCAACTCTAACCATTCTATGATTCTATGAAAACGTTTTTACTGTGTAGTAGCCTCAGCATAAACTTTTCCAATATTATATACCCTTCAAGTCTACACGGCTCATAAGATTAGATGTGACAGCACAGGCCTCTTTACAGACACATATGACAAACTTAGGCAGCCAGCAAAGGAGCAATCACCATTTTGATAATCAATTTCAGAACTGAATTGAATTTCCAGAAATTATTTGAATGAAAATTAGCTCACAGCATGATGGGGGTTGGTACATTTAGTTTGCATGAATCAGGTGGATAAAAATAAAATAATAGAAAAAGATAAACTATATTATTTCGTAAATATTTACAGATTAATTCAGATTTATCAACTACGAAAATGAATCAGAAAGCAGATTGACAGCACCTCATACAACTTGGTGATCACCATAAATCCAGACAATATATCAGATTTCATCAGAATAGAGGTCATGTTTTAAATGAAGGTAGAATTTGTTATGCATTATTCATCCATCTGAAAATATTACAAGGTGGGACAACTTTTTTATAGTTTATTACCGTAGCATATTACAAAATGCATTTGTAAAATAAATGTTTAACTGATGAGTCTATGACAAGTCGTTACAATGCATATTATAAGATGCAAATATTGTTAAAATACGTGTGCATGTTTAATGCATGAATTACAGTCATCCAGCATGGTATAAATTGACATAAAATTTAACAAATGATAATAAGATATTTATAAATGGCATCTAAACATAAAGTGTGCACAGAGAAGTAAATGGTACTAAAATTAATCCTTCTGTGAAGGCTCTTTTTTCCCTTGCCTTTTTACTGAGAACTAACCAAGTCAGGTGATTATTTTTTTTTTGTTTGGAACCTACTAAGCAATGTCTCTTTTTGCTAAGCTTCCAAGGCAGCCCAAAACCACAGTCTTCAGAAGATTTCCAGAATAAAATCACAGACAGTTCTCCATCAGCTAGACAGCATTGATTAGCTTTAACAACACCTTCAAGTTTTTTTCTAATGGAGACTTCAAATGTACTGAATAAATCTGAGTTATTACTTTTACAGAGAGATTTTCTGAGGAGGTAAAATGTTGACACTCTGTATTATAATGCTTTGTCTACTCATTAGGAAAAAAACCCTCGAACTACAACAAAGTAGGGAAGAAACAACCTTACCTTTGGAGTTTTTGATTGGTGATACTCAGTTTACAGACACTGATCTTTATAAGCCTTGTATATGCCACCATAGTTCTTTATAATTCAATACCATACACTGAAATATTGATCAGGAAAAAAATGGTATTTATGGGTTTTAGCATATGTGTAGAATATAAAAAAAGAGCTGTCACTACCATATTTCCCAGCTCATTATAGAAACAGAATTTGTCTGCTTGAAAGAGAAATTTCTATCCCATCTATAAGAGTCGGACTAAACGGTAGAAAAGATCCTGAAAATAAAGAAGTGTCCTCACTTTCAAAACCATTTTATAATTGTCTGGACAAAATGGAGAGCAGAATGAATAACAGAGAGAGAGAAGGCAACTACAGGGAGAAGCCACAGTCACATCTTGCAAGCTTTTGTGTAGAGATTTGCTGGTACGTGAAATCACTCATAATTATGGTACAGAACTTTAATGATTTCACTGTAACTAAATAATGTTATAAATCTAGTTTAAATCTGCCAGGTTTCAGTTGCTGAAGAAGTTGATCTCCAGCTTCTGAGGCACAGTCACAGGGCATTAGCTAGATCTGAGAAGTCTGATCATATGATAGGTACGTTGACATTGTTCTCTCTCAATTTTCTCTGAAGTTTAACAAGATTGAGTGCCTGGAAGCAGGACCTAAATACATTCAATAAAGAAACAAAGTACTAATTCTGACAGAACAGGCATGGGAAAAAGTACCCCACATTTTACACGTTTTAAGAAATAAACTTACAGATACACACATGAAAAATCTATTTCAAGCTTTTGAACACAAATGGGTTTTGAGCCTCACACAGCTGGGAGAATGTGAAAAGGAAGGACCTCCAGTTTTTATCCTGTCTTACCATGTCACCCTGCCCACCATTCGTAACGCACCTGGAGTGGGCACTCCCAAACACAGGATACTAGGGTCTGACTCAGCACCCCCTACTCTCATACCCCTCTGGGCATAACCAACAGACTTAGAAGTCTGAATTTTCAGCTAGTATCACATGCAAAGACAGGCAACATCTAATTTGGAGGACTCTTTGCATGCATTTCTAGCTGCATGCGCCTTTACACAGCTTTCTCTAAACCTGTTTCACAAGGAAGCACAAGGTGCCCACACAAGTCTGTGGAACATGCCTAAGGAAAACCCTTCCCCTCTCATCTGTACAACTACAAAACATTTTCAGCTGCAGTTTATATATTTCCACACTGAAAGCTTTAGTGGAAACACTAAAATAAGGTCGCTGTGCAGACATAGTCACAGCAGTCTGGCGATCACAGTGAGAAAACAAGAGATTCAGCCATGAAGTGCTCCTGCTATCTGCGTGTCAGAGCTGGAGTAAACAGGGCATTAAGTGCCTCAGAACTTTCCTGCCCAAGAAAGTATTTAGAAAATTTGCGGCTCATCGCTTTTTCCCTTAAAAGCCCTCACATGCAAGGTCCTCCACCAATTATTTGTTTCTTCAGCTTTTGCAAACATCAAGGAAATTTGCAAGCTGGCAAAGCACAAGAGGCTTTGAAGTCAACACAAAGCCTTTCTTTCTTGTACGCATATCTCGTTGCCTAAAATGTGACTATTAGGGTAAAATGATTGAGCAATCACTTCTCAGATAAGAGGGACTGTTTCAAAGTTAAATTGAAGGTCAAGAGGATACTGCTTGGAAGTGTGAAAAATGCTGTGCAGGACACTCCCTCATCCTTCCAGCAATGGCATCGCTTCCAGATTTCTTGTGACCCTGCTGTTTCACCTTATTTGTAAATGTCAACAAGTCTGCAATCAATCCACCAGAGGTAAAAAACCCAATAACACAACAGATAATAAGAACAGAATACGAACCAAAATTATCAAAATGTCCTAAACTGAGGTTGATTAAAGGTGGTGAAAATATTAATATATTAAATAAAATTAGCAATAAGTACTTTCTCTGTTTTGTATGTTGTTTTTTTTTTTCCTTCGAAGCGTTACATGACAAATACTTAAAGAACCAACATATACTCACTCCAGCCATTGTTTAATAAAGGAAGTGGTCTTACCAGCATCTACAGCTGCTGCCCAACTATAAATGCAGGAAATCATGAATGAGAAACATATAGCAATTCTCTAAATACATTTCCATAGCTGACATTACATCCTTCTTTGTTGAGCAGATATACATCTCTGTCACAGAACATTTCAAGAGAAAAGAAGGGAGCCAGCAGCCTGCTGCGTCATGGAGAAATTTTGTCAATTGGACAAACTGAAGAATATTTTCAATCTGAAAGGACTATGTATTATCTGGAATTATTCTAATATGTGTAACTACTCAACTTAACTGGCTTTATAACCAGCTGAAATCCAACAATAAGAGTATGTCTTCTTTCAAAAACAAAAATTTTGGTTTTGCTTTCTCACTTTATTGTCTTCTTTGTAATTAAACTATTCACTTCAAAAACTGGCTTTTTTTCCTGATTCACTCGGCAGTTTATGCTAGACACGTATTAGGAAAAGTCCCACTACTCTAACCACATAGTGTCCCCTGCAGTTTCATGGCTTCTTACTACTGTACACAAAGGAGAAAAGTCCAAATGAAAATGTACACCCACTGCAAAGAAATAACCCAGGTGTGCTCAGCTTGTAGTTTGGTGTAGTTCAGATTCACAGAATGGTACTGGCACTCAGCATGCACATTTATAAAGATCTTCTTTGATTAAGTAAAACGAACTTTTCTTGAGTTATAAGTAGTAAGTGAAATGGAAACTGTGAGTTTTTTAATGTGGGGAATAATCAATATTTTGTATTGAATATCCAGACAGGAATCCTGTTTCTTTATTTGCACGTGTCTTCATCTTCTGCTAAATTCTTCATTCTATTGGCAGTTTGTGAGTTTCCCCGCCCATAGATTTCTCAATAAACTCTATTGTATGACTACTCACAACTTCTTCTATCCCAAAAATCTACAGAAAGGCAAAGATATGCCCTTTAAAGTGTATTCTCGAGGACAACAGTTGAGTGCTTAGGTGATTTAAGAGATTAGTGTAGCTAAATAAATTTTCTTTAAACAAGCGCCTTATTTAAAAAGCATGAAAGAAATAAAAAGCAAGGCAGTCCAAGGAAAGGAGACAGTTAGAGAAATGTCAGGAAAGGCTTCATCTTAAGATCTTATGAAAAAGACAATATTGCACTGAAAAAGATGGGTTATTCATGGCAATCAGAAGGCAATGCCGTGTCTCTTTCAAAGAATAGGACAGTGCCAAGGGATTTAGAGACTGGATTTTTAATCTTTATACTTCATGTCCCTCCTGATTGGACCATTACAGGATTGCTATGGACTGTATCCAACAAATCTTGGCATTCATCTTTCAGGGTCCTGACCTAACCTCTCTGCAATTAGTCTGATGAGATTTACACATTCTTTAGATAGGAACAGAACATGTTCTGTGGAGTAGGAATCCAGTTTATGCATGAACACGAGCTACTGTGGGCCCAATGAGACAGGAAAAAAAACACCAAAAAAACCCAAAAAAGAAACAAAACAGAAGCAAAGAAACAGTATTTGGAGTGCCTGTGATATAACTGTACCGTTACACAGGATAAACAATAAATATTCTTCATGGGCATACAGTCCAAATCTAGAGAGTCAGTAGTGGAAGGAGTATGACTGAAAGTCTTGTGCTTTCCTATCTTGTACAGTCCAGGTGAAAGCTTTCTCATTTAGACAATTGAATGAGGATCACCTTTTTGGCAGGAACTATGCAAAGATACCAAAGAACTTGCTGCAAGAAGAAACTCAGGTCATAAATAGTAAGAGTTTTCAATGCAGTAATAGAGAGACTGCAACTAATACAGTGCTCCCAGAATATGAATAATGAAGGGGCTGCGGTATGTTTTGTTCCTAATCAAGTCTAGAATCATAAAAGTATGTAACCGGAAAGGACTGAGAGATCGAGTATAAAGCAGAACAAAGAACTATACAAGTAAGTTAAATATGAAAAGCCTCTAAAGACAGTTCACAAGAATGTGCATATATATACATATATTAAAAAGATAATTCATTTATCTGTACAAAGACAGTTCTAGTGTAGTTTAGGTAACTGATTTGGGTAAATAATCTGATATCATCATCTTCAGGAATGAAAGCTCCATCAGTTTTTCAAATTACAAGTTTTTTCTATCTGCTCAAGATTTACAGAGTAAAGAAATTACACAGACATTAAATGCAATCTTTTTTTTCTCAACTGAGAATTATTATTAGCATTATTAATATTAGAATTTCTGCTAACATTTTTTAGAGAAAACCTAAATTACATTTGTAATTAGGATATATTTTATATAGAAAAACAATTGCTCTCATTTTGAAATAACAGCTTGCTGATAAAAATTATTATATACAACAGACTCTTACACAGAAATACACACTCCCCTGTGGCTTTCTAAGTACAGCTTTGCTAGAGTTACACACAGACACAATGCATGGTCTGCAATAGCTGGACTGCGTAACAGAAGTACCTGTGGAGAGAGGCAAAAAAGAAATGATCCTTCTTCAGGATACTGAATGGTATTCTTATATTGAAATGAAACAACCGAAATTCACCGTAAAAGCATGAGATCATATTTCAAAATAAAAACGGTGCCATAATATTTTTGTCAGTACATCTCAGTTTTCATAAACCTCAGGTTGTTTCCTTGTTTCCATTTTACTGTAGACTGAGGAAGGTGTGCCTGTTTTAAGAAATGCGACTTGTTTCCTCTCCCACACTGTGATTATATTAAATTTTTAATGATCGGTGTAAACAGTTACATTATCAGTGTAAGTAGTTAAACTACTCCTTCAATATGTATCATATAAATCAGTACTGTCTTTCTTCTGCCACCATGGCATTCACTTGCTTACCATTCAACATTCTTCTGCAGTGTCACAAAGTCATCTCTAATCTTGATAAGGCTAAAAACATTTTTTGGTCATCTTTACATTTTGACACATATGATATACTTCAGCCCATTTTCCACCTCATTAATAAATATATTAAACAATGTTGTTTAATGTGCAGGTCAGTGGCAGACAGAAATGTTAACCTTTTGCCATGCTGCAAATTGACAATTTACTCTCACTCTGTCTTCTGTCTCTTAACTTGTTTCTAACTTATGACGGAACTTTAAATTTCACCCAGAACTATTCCGTTTTCTTAATAATTACTTGTGAAGGAGGGTCTCAAAGGCTTTTTAAAGGTCCTTTTGAACCATATCTCTTGGTCTTACTTTAAAAACATATTTATTTTTGAGACATTTACAAATATTTCCCGTAGATTGAAAATACTGGAGTCTTCTTAATAGATGCAGTAGAGATGTGCATGCTCTGCAATTTCAGTAAACTTTGAGGCCACAGAAGAAGAGCATGATTTGTCCACCAGAAAGGTCAGACCACCAAAAGCTTCCAGCTGAATCAGTAATGCAGAAAAATTAATCATAAGGCCATATTTTATCCTGTTAGAATGAAGCATTTCAATGCACCTGGTAAATCTCACAGGTGATGAAAGACTCGGAAGCAGCAGCAGCTGCAAGAGCATGGGAATTACTGCAACTGTACGAAGGCTCCCGCGCTGCTGACCAGGACCATACCATAGGCACTGCACAGCCACAGAGAGAGATGATTGTCCCATGTAAGGCAAGAAATGACAGTGACAGACTGATAGGAAATACCTGTCATGATAGCAGGCAATATCTGTGCCTAAGCTCTCTATACATAAACTGGAAAAGTCTGAATGACTGACTTGGAGGAGGATAATGAGCTACCTCACAATCATTACAGACAGCACAGGAGTACAATAAGTACAATAAGGCTTATCTGAAAATCTAATAGTAGGAAATTAATGGCTCTTTTTTCCCCGTACTTTATGAGAAATAATGGGTATCATGAAGTCAGTCTATGAAGGATTATAAAACTGAAAACAAACTGCCTATATTCAATGCTTTCAAGGGGAACTGGGGAAAGACGCAGAGAGAGATGTTAGGAAAATAATCTGTGCAGAACAGTGGCAGCAATGAGACAAGATGACATTTTTCATGTGCTGAAGAGGCCAGTTGTAGCAACTGAAATGCAGAGAACCTGCATGAGAGTTTCAGCTCAGTGCACAGCTTAAAAAGATGTACCTCAGTATGGATGTGAGGAACAGGAAAGATATCCAAATTCAAGATGTTTCTTATGCTCCAAATTTAAGATTACCAACACGCTGATACAGTTAATAGCGACGCAGAAAGGGGGTGAGAGAGGAAAGATTATTCTTGTTGGTGTCTGAATTCATGCTTAAGAGCCCACAGGTTGGCATCAGGGAGATGGGATGAGTTCTATCTGTTTGGGGCTTTTTTTTTTTATTTTATTTTTTTTTAATAGAGGAGGTGGTATATGAAGTACCAGTCACAGAGATGATGATTAGATTTCTCAATTGGATTAACTACTATAAAGATTCTCTGAATAAAATGGCAAAGGATCCATTAGAAGGATAGAAAGAGAACTAGGAAAGTGTAGGATGGAATTGGAAGAAGAGAAACTCCCTAGACTTACTGACAGCAGATTACCTACTGAGCTCACAAACTGGCTAAGGGGATGAAGAAGTGAATTGCTGAGCAAAAGAAGTCAATGAAAGCAAGCAGCACCTTCAAGTATAAACTTGATATCAAATTTTGCAGCTTCTATCATAAAATCAATTTTATGTTTTTATATCTCTTTTTTTTTTTATTTTTTTTGTATCCCTTTTCATGGCAGAACTCGTTTAAAGCTTTTGAAAATAAAGAAATTCCAACAGATGGGTACAGTTGACAAAATCTGTTGCTATTAGTGGCACTGTCAGCTCAGCCCAAGAGCTGACTGAATGAAAAGTGAGAGAACCTGCTGTATCCAAGAGTCTGTCCTTGGACACTTGCTAGAAAAGTCACCTTCAGTTACAATTTATGTACAGAATATGTACAAAAAGACAGAGTTTTGTTCTTGCCAGTTGCTCATTATGAAGTGTTAGTTTCTCAGCAGACAACAGAAGTTGCCAGTGATCCTTGAAGCTCAAGTTCCCTTTCGCAATTACAAAAGAGAGTTCTTTTACCAACACTGTCTACAAGAAATACCATTTAAATATCCCCAGGACAGTTAGTGATGTATGGCATTTTGGATTATGAAGCTGGCAGGGCTTCATAATCACTTTTGTGTAAACATGCATTTAAATACCTATCAAGCAGATTATTGTCTTCCGCTTAGTGGCTGAGAAATGCAGAAATTGTAGAGATCCAGAAACTGTTACAATCATTAACATAATTACTTTGGAGAGTTCATTATTTTGGAGAGTCTAGGCAATGTGTACCTGTTGTTTTGCCAATGACAGCTGACGACATAAAGGTAAAAAGTTAATGTAAGATATGTCTGTTTCAAAAAGTAGAGGTAATTTTAGGGTAAATTTGAAATAAAAACTCAAACAGCTCTAAAGCATTCAAAGAATGAGCAAATGCCCAGCGAAAGGAAAGAACATTCAACGCTAACCCCTTACTTCTACGCTTTCTGTCTAAACTTAAAAACCAATATAACTTTCAGGAATTAAAAAAGGTGCTGAATATGTGATTTGTAAAATAACTAGGAAAAATACTGAATTCTGTACAATATAATCAGTACAGGTTTTTTTCTGATTAATACTGTTCATTTAATCTTACAACTTTAGCATTACATTTTGAACTTAAATGATAAGACCCTTGATTAACAGAAAGGTGTGTAATTTATCAAAAATAAGCTACAAGTTTAGGTCATTCAAGGATGTTGTTAGACATTATTTTATTGTAACAATCACTACTTACTTTGTAATTAAACCATTTTAATGGTTTAGCTGGCATTTTAAACCAGCTATTAGAAAATAACTTATTTTTAGTCTAACACCACCTAAATATACTACTTTTCTTAAGTCTACAGGGAACACTTCCAAAACAATAATGGATGTATAGTGATAAAACTCCCATCGAAGTCCACAAGAGGCATGTGGTTCAACAAATTCTCCTATCAGCCTGTTCAACAATATGCTTGTAAGTAAACACAAACCTGAATATTAACTAAGCGAAGGGTACAAAGTATTATGTTTAGTCAGGTTAAACTACCTGTAAGCAACTGATTAACCTGATACTGAAACAAAGTGATGCTCGAGCATGAGCCAAAAAACTTAAGGAATTGTTAACATACTGTTAAAACTGCCTATGATATAAAGCACAGAGGATGCTTGCGTGTGCATATGTGTATGTGTTATTTTGTAGTTTTAGTTTGAAATTTAGTGCCTTATTATATGCTGCAAAATCAAAGATTGTTTATTAGAGTATAACAAGCATTCCTGTTCATAGTTGATATTTTTAGGTGAAGATAAAAGGTTAATTTCTGTAAGAATAGGCAGCAGGTCTACAGGTATCTCCCAGATAGTCTATAGAAATCTCCTAGATCAATAACATACCAAATACTCCTCCCTAATCAAACCTTCTATTCAGTCATTAGTTTCCACAGAGATTTAAAGGAAAAAACCCACCAACTAATGGACCAGATATTCAGCCATATATCACAATTTGGAAGGAAGAAAAAAAAAAAAAAAAAAAAGTAGCAAACCTAGCAATGATTTAGCAAAATATATTTTTAGCTAAGGTTCTAATAATCAAAGTGATGTAGCTGCATACAAAAGACCAAAACACCATGTTTTCCCATTGGATACAGCCATAATCTTCAGATGCTATGAAGTGATGAAACTCACTGGCTTGCTTGGTGTAAATTATGTTGCTGACAATAAAGTGCATTTTGAGAGAAACGAAATCACTTTGCCATCAAATGACAATCAATTTTATTTGCAGCGGGAAGGAGAATGACTCTGAAAAAGCACTTCATTGAATTTTTCATCGTTTCAGTCTGTGCTGGCTGTTCACGGCAACTATTTTCAAATACTGCACTGATACAAAATAAAATACTGAAATAATCTTACGCACAGTGTGATATTTCATCTTCAGTTTCATAACTGGGATATACTATGAGTTAACGCAGAGGCAACATTTGAAATAACAGATTAGGTCTTCCCTGTGTTAAAAAGGCAGAATTACAGAAAATCTCTGCTGATTTTGTCCAGCAAAAGGTTTGCTTATGGATCTTCCACGAAGTATTACCTAAGTTTACAGGACAAGAACACATATCTTACAAGTTGTCGAAAGGTGTCTCTCTTCATGTCCTATTGCAATTCACTTTAGTTGCAGACTTCAAAGAAGCTATTCTCCTCTCTACAAGACTCAAAACCTGTTTTGCAGGGTAAAAAGGGCACCAGGGACTGTGTATGAAGAATGTATTCTAGAACCTCAGAAATCTCAATTACATTGTAATTTTTTAAAACCTACACTTTAAATATATGAAACGGCATTTCCTGAACTACTTTATATTTGTGCTTTATTAACACACATACTGAAGAAAGTTTGTGTACAATTTTAATACATTTTCTGCATTGCACAGTGAGAATTCTCCTTCTGTGGTGGAACTCCCCTTTCAAATAAAATGAACAAAACCAAAACTCTGTTTAAGAAAGGATGTCTCCAAAACACCTGATGAAGCTACTTGTAACATTCAATTAAAATATTAATGAGACAAACATCTCTAGGCAAACCTCTTACCGAATATTAAGAAAAAATTTTTGAAATAAATGTCTCACATATTTTAAATGCTATCTTTAACCTTAGAGACATTCTTCACATGAACATTCATGTTTTCTATTAAATTTCTACTTTTAGACAGTACGCTGTGTAGTATGATTCTCTTAATCCACAATTCAGGAGTGATAATAATTCCTTCCTTTGTGCATTGCTAGGGATCTGCTGAAATGCTTGGCTGCCTAAACTACAGTAATTTCCTTTATGCAATTATAAATTAAAATTTGTAGAAATAGAGAATGATTTAAAAAAAACAAAACCAAAAACAACAACAAAAAAACCCCCACCATTTTTCCTTTTAAGAAAGTTAATACAACAAAGAAAATTCAAGTAGAGCTATCCACAGCTTTTTAGGAACACAGGGAGGCAGAACAAAATACACAGAAGAAATGATAATTTTACAGTTACAACTTAAGTACTTTTCTCACTTAAGGTGACATATACTACAATCTCTTTTCTATAAACATAGAACTTGTTTTATTTTAATCTTGTAATACTTCTTTCTCATCTGTTAAGGCACCAATGAAAAGTATCCTTGAATCATACATGTTTTCTCCCAATTACCGGTCATTTTCCCTGGAAAAGCACAACACATTTACTTCATATTCTGTCACTTCAAACCGTGGCAAAGTGACTAGGTCCCATAAAATAAATAACGTATTCCCTGGAATACAACATGACCAAACCCCAAATTTGAATATGAGCAGTTATAGGAATTTGAAAAAAAAAAAAAAAAAAAAAGAAAAAAGAAAAAAAAAGTGTGGCCCTACTATTGTGTTCATTAGGGCCCACTGAAAAGCTATGAAGGATTGCAAAGCTAGGAAGTAACTTAAAGAATGTAACAACTCATTTTATAATTAATGATAATTTGCAATATTGGACATTTATATGAAGTTGCATTAAATATAGAAAATTTGCTCAAAGAAGTAATGTTTTTTTACTTAAGGGTGATAACCCATAAAAGTCCTAACTCCACCAAGTAAGTGGTAGCAGTCCCTCAAAGATACTACAATAAATGATTTGGGTTCTTTGGAAAGTTGTCCAGCTGAAAGTTCCACTTAAGGTATTTTTTTTACAAAGACCCAGGCTTTGGAAATGAGTATTCAAAAGTATATGCTTATTAGTTTGATCTGTGCTTTACATATTTGCATGGACACTTATAAGTATGTCCTTATAAACCACTAGATTTGCTGAGACTCGGAAGTACTAAATCAAAACCATTGTAGACCTTGTCTTTATTATCTGGTTACTCTTGATAATGGTGGGTGAGATCTTTCAAACAGATTATGATGATGCCACCAAGGGCTGCAATTTTTGCTTCAGTTTTTCTCCAGCATAAATTAAATGAGTTCCCATTTCACAACACTTAACACATAGAAAACTGAAAACTCATTCTTATTTTATTTCTACAAATTCTATTACTCCTTTTTAACATGAAGTCTCCCTTACAGATCCTAACTTAAAAAACAAAGTTGTTTAATTTCTTTTCAAATGCAGGTTTACAGTTAAAGAGGGTATCGCATTAAAAAAAATAAATTATTTAGACATGAAAAAAAAAAAGTGGACCTACTCTATAACTCCACATTTTTCTGGAAAATATATATAAAAACAAGTACTAGTGAGGTAAGTGAATACTGAGATCAGTTATTTTCACACCTGACTGTCAAACTGACTGACTTCAGAGTTCTACCCTGCATTCAATCCAGCAGATTCCTTTCAATGTACTATAGATCCTGAATGAGCAGCAGTTTGGAAAACCTATGAAGTCATAATGTCTGATGAACCTCTTTTCTACTTCAATGTAAAATTAAAAAAAGAAAAAAGAAAAAAGTTCAGCCATTATTTTCATTTGAATATGTCAAACAGGTTGTTTATAAGTAAGCTTGTAAAGTGACTGTTTAAAGCATCCGTGTGCCTATGAAAGCACCTAAACAAAGTAATCTGAAAGAAAGACAAATACTTGATTTAGTATGAAGATTTCTGTAAATAAATAAATAAAGAAATCCTTCAGGAGTTCAATTATGATCTCACAGATCTAACCATATACTTCATGCGAAGTTTATTTGGTACCGATAAACTCTTCTACAAAGCAGCATTGTAGTCAAGTATTGTGCAAAAAGTAATTAATTTACACTAAAATCACTTCCATGCATGGAGTGTAGGCATTTCCATTTTACAGATGAGAAAACTGAGCCACAGAGATTATAGATGGCCTGCTAAAAATTATTTGTTGTATTAGCAGCATTGGACAGCAAAATTCAGAAGATAAATCCACTTAGTGAATACCCAAGTCTGAGAGTGCTGAGCCACTGAGCTCTAGACAAGCAAAGTGAAAAATAAGATGTTCATTATTTGATAAAACATTCCAGGAATACTTAAGTCCCTTTTGCATCAATAATGGGAATATTCACACATTTAAAATTAAGTATATTACACGAGCTTGTTATATCAATGCTACATGGATGCTGTGAGAGAATCAGATTCTGGGTATACATCACACCATGCCACTGTTCCAATGCAAAAATTGAAACAAAAAACTCATATACAGAGATTTAAATAATTTTACTACAGACTGGAACCACCAGGCACGATCATCAATGTCAGAGATTAACAACAAAAAATAGTTTACTTTTATTTTTGGTTTTAAATACATTGTATGCTATATATTAAAAAAAATACTGTTCTGTGGATGAATAGATACAAATTACAATGGCCAGGTTGGAAACAATAAGCATCCTCAACTTCACTGAAATCTAAAGGAGCTGAAGGCACTCCTCTCTGTATTAGATCACGCCCTCTAGAATTATATAAAGTAGCACAGCATTTCCCCACTTTCTGCATGCTTGGGGGAAAAGAAAATTCAAAAAGCAAAACGAGACATAAGAAATTCTGAACACATTCACAAAGCGAATGTATCTGTAACCTGGCCCTATTTGTGTGTAATTCCTTCCATGGATGCAATATGACTGAACTGGTTTCTACAATACCAATAACCAAAATAAAATGGTTAGATCCAGATTGGTATGATACCCACAAGATAAGAATAAGATCCACAGACTGCTTATCTGAGATTCAGTGCCTCATGGGTTCTTGTCCCTTCCTAGGTTTGGGTGCAAGCATAAGAGAGAGGGTAGTAAGATGGTAAAAATACCTTCAAACCCTAATACATTCAAACAAAAATAATCTGCTCTAACTGAAATTTCCTCTTGGAAACCAGCAAACATTTCCATCTAAATTATTTTGTCAACAGCATGGCGGTATCCTTGCTAACCTTATTTGGCACCAGTGAATAATTAGATACACAGGGGTGTGACTCCAATTGAAGGTGTTGGCATTGTAGCACTCTGTGAAAATATTAACTATGAGGTTAACTCCAATTTTCTCTTCTTTAATTAAATGCACATGGTACTAATGAGGTAACCTACTGTTCCTTGATAGCACTAATTAGCTAAGAGGAGAGTACACTCTCACACTGCAATTTAAACCTAAAAATAAGGTTGAAATATGCTAATTGCAGGCAATTTAAAACAGTACAAGTTGTAGAACTAGTCATAACAAGGGAAACCGACTGCTTTACAGCTCTGCAGCTGTAACTTTGGTTAAAATCAAAACACGCCACACAATTTTAGAATGATTTGGCAAAGTACTTAACAGCCACTTCAAAAATTGATACTTATTTCACAGTATACAACAAAAATGAAAAAAAGAAGGAAAAAAATCTAAGTTGCTTATCTAGGAAGATGTAAATAATGCCTGATAAATAAGAACAAAATCTGAAGTTCCTTTCTGCAAAGTATATGCAGAAAAATATGTTTTGTTTAGACTAGTTCGAAGCTCAGAATTTTCCTAAACACTTAAGAGTCTCCTCTGTAAAGGTGTTGAGGAGCCACATCTTACACTGACGTCAGTGGAGTCCTGGGTGCTCAACTCAAGTGAAAGTCTGTCCCTAAAATTAGACTTCTGAAAGGATAAAAAAAGGAATAAAGAAACATGCTTTCTTTAGAGAAAGTACAATTTAAAGAACAAATCTGTCATTCTACGTACAACTTTGAAGCTCCAAAAATAGCAACATTTTGTACTGTAACATCAAGCGTACTCTACAAGATAACACAATAGATGGTTCAGCTTAGCCAGTGAATTGTAGACAACATTGCACAGTACATTGATTTGCAATAACAATTTCAAACTTCTTGATTCAGAACTCCTACTCTTGAGCAGAGAAGAGAAGATGGACAACAGATTTTTCACTGCACAAGCTATTTTGCTGACGAATGCCTGGGATGACAGTGGCCTGAGATAGAGAATAGACAGAGATTTGGAAGAGAAGGATTGCTTGCCTTTTTTTTTTTTTTTCCCCTCTCCTTTACTGAAAGGAAGCAACAATGCAAATACCTCTATCACATGAAGATAAAAGGATTACAAGATAGTGATCCCTTAAAAAGACACAAAGTGGAGATCTAGACTGAATATAGGCACAGGAAAACCCTTGAACTGAATGAAAATGGAATCTCCCAAATAACCAAAATAATTAATTTTATTTTCCAAATTGCTGAAGAAAATAAACAATAAGGAAAGTGATGACACCTATATTTCCATTCCAGAAAGAAATAAATTCTGTTCATACGCATTCAAATGACGACTGCATGCTGCACATCTTATATCAATAGACCTCCACATAGCATAATAAGCGATAAATAAAAAGTATATAGCAAGCTGTCTGAATTTGCACTACATCTTTTGTTTTAAATCAATTACATATGCCTACAGTTCACTTTTCAGGCATTAAAAATTGAATTCCCCTTTAGGAATGTTAGATCAATACTGTCATGGGGTATAGTTCCCTAATTTAAGGCAATAAACCTGTATTGCAGAAAGGTACGTAATACGTTCATTTCACATTTCCTGAGATGCTATTACAACTGATAGACTTTCATCAAAGATCACAACTATGAAACACCACAAGAAGAGTGCAAGAGTAATCAAAAGAGTTACTAATGTATTTTTTTGCTAGGTTCCTCTCAGCAGCATCAGAGAATCTAGTAGTAGTTATAAATTACATCAGTAGATATGCTATTTTCTGCTGCAGAGGAGAACAGAAGATCCCAAAACAGCCTTGCCAGACAGAGCTGGGCCTCAGATTTTTCCTGACTCCAACCCAGTGTCTGATTTAACTCTGCAAGTGTGAGCAAGACTAATTAAATGCTAATAGAGAAATGGATGCAACTACCAGTTTCTGTGCACCTTAACTTATGCCCTGTCTCTAGCTAATGGCAATCTCAAAAAGCAAAACCCCCTTCACTCCTCAAACTGGAATTTCTATGCAAGAGAAAACATACATCATGGTCTGTGCATGTAAGCAGCAACTGTCCTGACTTAGGGACTACTATGGTATAAATGAGACACTAGCATGCTCAGATCCAGTCCTATTTACTTACACGACTTTCTGTGTGTCCCAGGAAAGGGCTGGTACTCCACATACAAATGCTGCCTTAAATATATTCAAAATAATAATAACAGTGCTGAAGTAGTTGGCTTTGGGTTTTTAAAAAATACTTATTTAAAGTTAAAATAATCCTCATGTTTGAAATCAATATATTTAACATAATGTTGCCATCTGCCTTATGGAGATGAACAGGGATGCAAATATGCAAGAAGTCAGCCTGTCCTACTTCAATGACTAAATGAACCTCTTGTATAATAGCAGAAATGAGGTTGGTTGCTCAGGCTTACTCCCAGGAGGTCAAGCAACAAACCTAGAGCGCAAAGACATGCGTATGGCTGTAATCCATACACCTCTGGAACATCTTGTGGAAGAAGACCAAGGCACTGGAGCAGAAATATTCTCTTATTCCATGAATTACTCAAAAAGGCTTATTTAAAAATCATCTGTTCAAATTGCTTAATTATTTTCCAAATTTTGTGGTCAAAATATACTTAACAAAATAGTGTAAAAGTAATTACTAGTCACAAACAATCATAAAAAAAATAATAAATAACTATAAATGTCAATTACACAGTTCAAAAAGTGCTAAGTAAAGATCAGTAGTATGCATGACTGAAAGGCATTTGTTTGTCTTTTATTTGTTCCTACGTGCCCATTTTTCAGGCTTTTTTTTTCCTAACCTCAGAAGACTTTCCATAGAAGTCTGTGAGAAATTTAATAGAACCAAAATAGATTGGGCCAGATTCCTAGCTGTCTTAAAGTGGTGTTGGTAAAGGTGATGGAATCATAAAGTTCTCCAGTACATGCATCTTCTTTGTCCAATGATGTCCACATTGCATCTAATTTATTTCTAAACTACAGTGAGTTCTAAATGACACCGGAGGTACCTACATCGTATAGCTCTGATTGACATTTCTGCATGCAAACATCTCCTGTGACAACTAGTCAAGCGGAAGTAAGGATTTTTCTAAACGCAAAGATAATTAACCCCACAATAACATCCTACTGAAACGATGCATATAATTCAAATTGATTAGAAAAAGAGACTGTCATTTTATCTGGTTGATGGTTATACTGTAAAGTGATAGTCAGGTTAACCCCACAGAAACGCTTTACCACCTTCAGCTTATATCATGAAGTTCCTGCCAGCCCTTCATTTCTTAAATAGAGATTTTATTCCTTTAAGAGTGTACTAATAAGTGAATGAAAGATCGTATAGGTAGCTAATAGGCTGTAAAGCAAACACTGATAAAGATAAGCACCGTGGAAATCGATACAATCTTAAATAATTTGTTAAAGGTTGAAGCTAAATCCTAAAAATAAAGTTGTTCCCTATCTAACGGTGTAATCACCCTTCTCTAAGGGTGATTTAGAGAATAACAACTATAACAAATTAATAGCTGTCTTTGTTAAAGCTCTTGCTCACACCTTTTCACTTGTTCTTATGGAGTTACCAGTTGAGTTTTGAAGATGATGAAGAAGAAATTTAATGTTGTTGGATGCTACACTGAACCAAATAACTATAATTTTTACTTTTTTTCCTGAAAGTAATTTTTTTTCCATATCCAAAAGCAAAACAGGATTTTCTTTTTTGTCTCGAAAATAAATAGTACAGCTCACCTGTGCCATGGCCACAGGAAGCAGAAAACACTTTGTTCTAATCTTGTCTGCCCTGTGGCCAGCTCTTGGCAGTCGGTGCCCTCAGTTTCTGCTTCCCAAGGAGTAGGGATTTTCTCAGCTGTTTGGCCCTGATTCCTAGCAAAAAGCATTCCACAAGGTACACAGAACTCAGTTTCAAATATTCGACCTACTGCGTCGACAGCATATATACAATTGGCCTGTATATGCATACATATGTATCTGTGTATAAAAAACCTAGTAAGTAGTACTTTCTTTTAACAGATTTTAAATTATCAAGGTCATGTGCAAAAGATACAGGGAGGAAAAGACATCAAAACATAGAATCATAGTGCTTTGTGATTTTTTATACCAGGCAATTTTTGATAACTAGGTCCATATTAATAAATAACTCTTAGAACAGAAGAAAATAAAAAGTTCCCATCATTTTTTAATATTGGACATCCTTTGATACCAAATCTCTCTGATCTAAAAATATCAAAAAGCTCAGCCAATCATTAATAAATCTATGCATACTAGCAACATGAGGTAAATAATGTTTAGAAATATATATTTACTCAGATACCCAGTTTATGATTGTTTAAATAGAGTAAGTCTTAGGAAGTAAAAAATCAACTTTAAACAAACACATTTTCCCTCCACAGTGTACTTCGTCAAGATTTAAAGCAAACGAGGTGTAAAGCCTATGAAGGCCTGAAAATATACAGTAAATGATTGAAGGAGATCAAAAGTTGTCCTACTAATGGGTTACATGAACTCAAAACGAAAAAATGAAAGAACTATGAGTTCATTAGTCCAACGAACTAGATTTTAAAGCTGCATCATTGCTGTATGTTTTCTAAAGAAGACAAAGCAAAATGTATTTATACAATACACATAAAATAAATCGGTGCACAAGAAAATGTCATATTTTACAAATGTTTCACCGTATGTTAGGAATTTCTCATTTATAAGCTCATTACCCAATAGTAGCTCTCAAGAATAAAGCTAATTTACATGTAAAATAAGAGTATGGTCTACTCTTTAAAGGCACAATGATAAACACACCAATTTGACAATTACATTAATATGAGTATTTGCATAATCTGCCTTCTACACCTGTTCTTAATTTGAAGCAGCTGCAGAACAAATCACACCACATAATCTGAATATGCCACCGAGTCATGTAAACACACTAACCCTTCTCATCAAGTTTTTGTTTTGCTCTGTTTGAATGTTTGTTTTGAATTTACATGAACCCATAAAAATAAGCTTTTCCTTTGGACAATTTATATTCACCAGAGATAACACAGAGAGGCTAACAATGCCCTTTGTGGGAGGGACACTTTTTTTTACTCTGCTTCCTATAACAATGGGCATTTCATTTTCACTACTAGGTAAATAACGCAAAGAAACATTTTACAGCTTGCTGCACTCCATACACGTCCTATGAAGTATGTTAAAAACACCTGCAGTCAACACACAGTACAATAACAGTCTCCCTCCAATGAAATTCTTATCCCGTTAGCAGAGTAAGACTTGAATGGTCACCACTTTGTTTTCTTTCCTTTGCAGAGCTTTCCACTTTTTAAAAAATTCTGTGCTTTGTACCAGCAGCATAAAAGGAACAAAACAGTTGACTGAGTAAATCTAAATAACAGTTCACACTAATGAAACGTTCTTCCTACATTTATACTGCTCTGTTTTTTATATACAAACAAGAAACAGAGTAATTTAATATACTGACTCTCTTCCCATGCATTCTGCCATTACGCCCCATCCTTCTGTAATGTTAACTTCATTCAAACTGAGAGGAAGATGATGGACATGTGGGAAATAACTGAATACATTGCACATGCTTAATGTAGCTCTGATCCTGAAGGATAATGCTACATGCAAAATGCTCATGCTAAATCTGATCATTTGGTGAATAATCAGATGCGCAAACACAGATCCCAAGGCTCTTCCTTCCATAGCCCCCACAGGAGAAATAGCAACCCACTGCAGAGCCTGTGTGCTCTCTAGGCTGGTGTCTACAGCTTCTAAACTGATGGTTTAAATGAAAGCACAGGAGGCTCTTCTGTGCTTCAGAACAAAGATTTAGGTGGACATCCTTTTGTCCTGGGACCATGATCAATCAGGTGCTGTGTTACACCTAGAATGCTTATCACCAAAATAAAGTTAAGCCCAGTTATAAATTGGAGGGCCAAGTTCAAACAGTCCCAAAGCCATTCTGACACCAAACCATTGTTCAGTCACAGCAGTTTTGTAACATGGAATTCCAGCCCCTCTGGGGCTTTGAGACTTTCTGATGATTCTTTCAGTGTAGCAAAGAGCACGGTATAAGCCTGATGCTATCGCACCAACAAGAGTTGACACTTCTTTTCCAGTTCTTGCCTAACGGCACAACCAATGAGGATCTTAACTGTCAGCAAAATTGGGAACTGCAGCAGAGGAAAATGACAACCAACCTGGACAGGGTGTAGGAACACTATAAGCTGTCATCAGAAATGAAAATGTGCAAAGAATAAGCCAAATGATTTGGAGAATTCTCTATATTAGAATTGTGTGTATTTAACTTAGTTGTAATTTATCATTTTCCTCTTCTACAAAAAAAAACAGATTTGGTAAAAGGGGGACATTCTGCAATGTGAAACATGGGCCATTCTACATAACTCCTGGGAACCATTTATTTTGATAGAGATTTCTGGTGCTTCCTAGCGGGTAACTTCACAGGATTCTGGACTGGGAAACTTCTTACTGTTCCTTTCTTCCACCAAATATTCAACCAGTCCAGTCTAAAAATAAATAAAACAAATTCCATATCCTAAGATTGTTTTGTAGGCTGACGTGATGAGATACTGCATCAGCCTTTGCTGAGCATGCTATAAAACACACTAAGAAACATCCCCAAAGTTGAGTCAACTGATGCATAAACTCTCTTGATGAAGCAGAAAAAAATTACAAGTATCCACGGTTTCCTATAGCCCTCTCCAACCAGATAGACATTTCAATTTAATTTTATACCTCTACATACCACGTACCACAATTAAACAACACTTAAAGAAAAAAGTAAGTAAAAGCAAAGTTAAACAGCTCATGCACATTAAACCAAAGTTTCTACATCCATAATACCTCGTTTTGGAACAAGAACCACTTCCTGATGTTGAACTTTAACAGAAACCAAGATTTTTCTAAAGAACAATAAAAAAGAGAAAAAGATCTCATTAAACATATTTTATAACATGCAGAAGCTGAACAACATGCCCACTATGTTGAGGATCTTTTCATGTGTTGAGGATCTTTTCATGTTAGATTAAAAACCACAATACATACTTCAAATATCACAATATGATACATACATCAACTTGTTCACACATCCTTATTTTAAATACACAGTTGTAATGTCATATTAAAACTCAGAAAATTCTTGAAAGCAATCGCCATGGATTTTGCATACATATATTTTTGCATTGGAGTTATAAAAGCAAACATTCTTCCTGATGAGGTCTTCAGTCCCCTTAGTATTTTTTACAATGATAAACACTCTTATCAAAGGAGGAGGGGGATGGGTGACTCTACTGGGGAGATCTGATCACTGGAAAAATTATCACAATCTTTTATCCAAAATTAGCCTCAATGCAAGAGATGCCAGCGTTACTCCAATCCGCAAAAACAGCATTAGAGAAGACCCAGGGAGCTACAGATATAAATCATAAATTGCCCCTAAAGATCATACCCTAAGCTTTCATATCTGTTCTATGCTTAAGGTGAGCTCATTTATCATAGCCTTACCAAGTAGCTTTTCTTTTCTTGCATCTCTCGGAGAGTACAAAGACAGATAGTGGTCTTAGGAAAAAAGAAACACAAAATATTTTCTAATTCCCACCAATGCTTAGTACAACTATTTTTTTCAGAGGGGATACAATTGCTCTCAGTGAGATCAAATATATCCCAAATTTATTTTTACACTGAATAGTTTTTAAATGTGTACCTGATATAGGTAGAACATCTTAACTACAACAAAAAAGCCTCAACTGCACATTGAAATAAATATTCAAGATTTTAAAGTGCCTTGCTGTTTCTTACCTCTTCTTCTTCAGAACCAAATAACCACCTTTTAGGCAGGGCACCCAGCAGTGAGGCAACACCCTCTAAAACAGTTGTCTTCAGAAAAGAAGACAAGTCATACTGGTAGTTCTGATGGTGTCTTAAGAAATCTAGTTGCTGTGTTTTTACCTAAAAGCATTTTTTACCTCATATTCCTTAACAGTGTGCAACTATTGACACCTCAGTAAGCTTCAGGAAAGAGACTGTCTGGATCAAAGAAACAGATGCAGTATCAAGGACAATGTACTGACTGTAACAAACCATGTTGACTTTCAATTGAAGTTCTGAGGTTTGACTTCAGCCACAAATACTGTACTATGACTACCCAATGCTATTGCTTACAGAATATATCACAGTCCCTTAATGTTGGTTGAGTCAACGTAGCATCTCCCATGCAGGCAGTAGACCAGTAACCTCTTACTGACTTTCTTGGGCTGCAGGGGTTCGCACTGATAATTGTGTATTGTCAGATTGTTCTCTTTTACCTCATTGTAAGGAAGCCTGAATATATATCTATTCAATTCCTGTAGCTCCTAAATGAATTATCAATTTTAGTTTCATGAAAATTCATTTTAAATTAAAAAAAAAACAACAAACTTTTATGTTAGGGAGAACTACATTCTGCATATGACAACAAGTATAAATCACTAGATTGAGTATAAGAACTAACTACAGAACTTCAAATGCACAGCTGTCTCAGTGAGTATCTTCCCTTCTGGTAGATAACTATGATAAACAAACACTTTGCAACCCATGCACTTTGGGAAGTTATTAATCATATTGGTTAGAAAGAACCTCCAGTTTTCCTAAACTTTAATTAATTATGACTATTGTGTCTATTGCAACTCATTGATTTTAAGGAATGCAATATATTTATGCTGTGATTTGGTTTTGTAAAGCTTTCAAAATCAAATAAATATCCTCTCAAGCTAGGCCTGTGTTCTGCCACTGTGTTATTTCTTCTCATGTTCTTCAGCTCAGATTTACTTAACTTCCTACATTCCAACATTGAACATTTATCTTATTTCAGAACAGTCAATAATTTAGACTTTTATTTTGCCTATTTACATAGTAGCATTTTATATAATATTCTATGTGAGCTATACCCCGCATTAAATGAAAACTAAAATCAGCCGTTGATGGTTGCTTTCACCAATGGTAGAAGATAGAATAAAATATCAAAAGAATGGCATTATCTTTAAAAACTGTGTTGAAGTATTTTTAAATGCTCCCCTCACTTCTACAGAAGGCAGCCACACTTTCTTTTGCTCCTTTTTATTGACTGTGGCTTATTTGAATGGGACTTGAAGACATAAAATTTAGAAGATCTTCTTCCCACACAATGAGAAAGACACTGCAGTCCTGTATATGCAACCAGGAATCTAAAGACCTGGGGTTCATTGCCTGCATGGTCAAAATAATAACATAGCTACAAACTCGCAGAAGGGCCAGAGAGCAGATCTCAGTACAACTCGGGTTGTACTACCTTTCAGAAGGTCCATTTTGGATCACCTTAAGATCACAACACATCAAGTATCTGCTTACCACTTGCTAAGTTGTTAAGTAGCTTGGAATCACATTTCCACCAAAATGCAGAGTAATTATACCTATGATGTCAGTGTTGTGTGACAAAGAGAAGTGTTCCTTAAGAGGTTGGACTGGGAAAGTATAGATAATTTTAGAGGATTTCTTCAAAGCATGACTGAAAACAATTGTGAGAAGTCCAAAGGACTATGATTTGTAAACTTTGAAGTTTGCTGGTAAACCAGACCTTTCTTGGAGGAAAGTCAAGTCCACTTGGACAGCCAAAAGCAAGTCTTCAGAAGAAAAATATGTTGGTTTCTAGATGTTGCTTGAAAGGACACAAGCATGGCAAAAGGAAAGAGACCAAATTGACAGTGGGACTGAATGCACCCTCAGCAAGTTTGCTGATGACACCAAGCTCGGTGGTGCAGTTGACATGCTGGAGGGAAGGGATGCCATCCAGAGGGACATGGACAGGCTTGAGAGGTGGGCTACAGCTAATTTCATGAAGTTCAGCCAAGCCAAGTGCAAGGCACTGCACCTGGGATGTGGCAATTCCCAGGCACAAATACAGGTTGGGCAGAGAATGGCTGGAGAGCAGCCCTGAGGAGAAGGACTTGGGAATGCTCATGGATGAGAAGCTCAACATGAGCCGTCAGCGTGCGCTGGCAGCCCAGAAAGCCAACCGTATCCTGGGCTGCATCAAAAGAAGTGTGACCAGCAGGTCACGGGAGGTGATTCTGCCTCTCTACTTTGCACTTCTGAGACCACACCTGGAGTACTGTGTCCAGCTCTGGATCCTCAACAGAGAAAGAACATAGAACTGTTAGAA
>VZRU01002160.1:217047-252047 GCA_013398155.1 Pedionomus torquatus
CACCTGGAGTACTGTGTCCAGCTCTGGATCCTCAACAAAGAAAGAACATAGAACTGTTAGAACGGGTCCAGTGGAGGGCCACAAAGTTGATTAGAGGGATGGAGCCCCTCTTCTATGAGGACAGGCTGAGAAACCTGGGGCTGTTCAGCCTGGAAAAGAGAAGGCTCCGGGGAGACAAGGAGGCAGGCTTCCAATATCTGAAGGGAGCCTGCAGGAGAGGGACTCTTTCTCAGGAAGTGTAGTGATAGGACAAGGGGTAATGGTTTTAAACTGGAAGAGAGGAGATTTAGATTGGATATTAGGAAGAAATTCTTTCCTGTGAGGGTGGTGAGACACTGGAACAGGTTGCCCAGAGATGTTGTGGATGCCCCATCCCTGGAAGTATTTAAGGTCAGGCTGGATGGGGCTTTGAGCAACCTGTTCTAGTGGGAGGTGTCCCTGCCCATGGCAGGGAGGTTGGAACTCGATGATCTTCAAGGTCCCTTCCAACTCTAACCATTCTATGATTCTATGAAACGAGCATTTAGCCCACTGGGCAGCTTCTAACAGCGGTCAGTACTCTGTGCCCAGAGAAAACAAGAACAGTGGCGTATGGACATAGTGATGCTTTTCCAGGCTATTCTCCACATTCCAGCATTTTGGGCGTCAGAGACCTTAAAAATGATGATTTACATTTTTATGGATGGATTTTTTTCCACTAAGTTGTTCACTTGATTTTTGAGCCAATTTAAATGTTTAGCATCAATAAGATCTTGCAGCACAGAACTGGTCCAGAGCTTGGCTATATATTGCTTGATGGCCTACATCATTCTCTTACCTTAATTGATGGCTTTTACTCCTTGAACTGCAAGGGAATAATTAGATCCTGTGAACCCTCAACACTTGTAACTGTAGCTAAAATGCAACTCTGCCGTCATAAAACACGAAAGATGGACTAGAAGAGCTGGAGGGATGGTAAAATAGCAGAGATACCTTGGGATCTGTACAGATCATATCTCCGTCTCCTTTACACAATATTATTCAAAACTTGAGCCAATGGACTTTAGTATTCCCAGAAAAGTGTAAATAATGTATAACCTATACCTTGTGCTCACACAGTTGGGCATGAAATACACTCAAAGATGTATGAGTATAAACTTGCTGCCTGCTGTTCAGTCCCACTTCAATGGGCATGTCAATGATGCATGTCTCTGTGTGTCTCCACAGTTCTTTTTCCTTTCTTGCATCCTGTTTAGTGTTGCCAGAATGCAGCATACGTTCTCTGGAAATCCAACTCATATTAAAATTTTGTACAGTTATTAATACAAGAAGACCCAAATCTCTTAACACAAAGCTTTCATAACAACAGTAAGAATAGAATAATAAAATACAAAAAGTATAAAAAATAAAAGTTTTATCCTAACAATGAGATTGATACTGAGAATGTAATCTAATGCATTTTAAGTTTAAAAATAATGGGGTTTTGATCGTGGACTGCTAATCAAGCCAAGTGTCTAGACTGTTATTTGTCAAAACCAACAGCTCCTCATTGTTTTTCCTTTAAGAGAGAAAGCACAATAATTACAATTCTATAAAGGACACCCTTCTTACGTAAATCACATTTTAAATTAATAATTAATAATAACATCAGCAAAGTTGATATGTAATGAAATGAAAATCACAACACTGAATCTCCCAGAACTAAACCAGGAAGGACAACTTTTTGTACCATTTTTGTAGCAACTTTCTAAAGCCTCTATGCTAATTACGATTACTATCCAAGGAAAAAACAAGGAAAATATATAATTATCTGCCATGTAAAACAAGAGTTTTCAAAACCTTTTTAGAATTCCTATTGACAGTTTCACAGGGGAAAAAATAAATTAAGGAACAAGGATTCTTCTCTGAAATTGGATTCTGTTTATGAGTTCATACTCAACTCTTTGACATTCACAAAGGTTTAGTTGAGAAATGCTTTCTGTGTAAGTGATCTGGTACTTCAATGTCTCTGATACATTAAATCACACCTTAACGACAAGAAGGGCTTTAATTCTGTTGTCAATAAAATAATTGAGGGTTTTCACTTAAAAAAGCTAAGTGATTTCACAAATAATACAAGTATTATCTAATATTTTTTGTGGGCTTTCATTACACTAGAGTTTATTTTAAAGATGATGCCGTTACTGTAGCCAAGCCTTTCCAGTACTTCTAGTAACTTCGCTCTTACTATACTTATAGTAAAAAAACCCCAAAAGATCCTGCAACTGAAACAAAATCTCATGCATATTTTATAGGTCAAAAAATATTCTAAAGACTTGTACACAACATTATAATTATTTGTTTTGAGAGGAATGGCTGGAATATTACAATACAAGTACCACTCCAGTCAAATTATGTTGGTTAAATACTCATAGAACTCTATACAGGTATTTCCCACCCAAAACAAACATTTTCCTAGACTAAACTATTTTGCAAGATGCTGAATTAGTACGACTTTTCTCAGTGTGGACAAGAGCCCCCTCTCTTAATCTTGGCTCTAAAACTTGTTGGGTCATATTATATGCCAGGCCCTAAAATGGTTGCAATAATAATGATCTCATAAGTGGGCTGTCAGACTAATTCCCTTTTTTTTTCAGGTACCATGAGACAATTGCCTCAACACTATAAATACTCTAAAACATTATGGAAGTAGGTATGTTTGAAAGAAAAAGTAATTTTTTGAAAAATAAATTCTGCCTCTTGCTTTAGTATATTAATGGCAGAGAAAATTAATTTTAGAAATAATACCTTCCAATTAAAAATGTCCGTATTTATTAACTTAGTGACATTTCTTCTATGTCTTACAGATAATGATGAAGTCAACACATTTTTGTATCCAATAGCTTGAAAAAAATCCAGACTATATCAAATAATATGAAAGCTACAGCTACTTAGACTATGCTCATAGAAATTCCAATCTTTTGTTGTAATCTAACAAGTTGTAATCTAACTGTAGGTACGTAGCAAATGTGCTAAGCAATTAGTCATACTGCAAACGTTGAGATACCTTTACTTAATGGAAAGTCAGGGCTTCAGTAGTAGAACCCTGAATCTTTCAACAGAACCTATATGGAACACATTTCTAATACATTAGTAAAGCACAAGAAATTAGGTCGATTGTGCATCTTCCACTATTCCAGATGGGGTCTCAAAGCTACCTTTTCAAAATGACATTAATATTTCCTTATTTTTGTTGGAAATTTTTTTTGGAAAATCTTTCTTACTTCATTTAGGATTGCATGTTCTTTTTTCTCACCTACTTCATACCACTGGTCATTCACACAAACCAATACAATGATCTTCTCTTTTTCTTCTTCATTTTAAGTGATGGACATAAACTTAAGGAAGAAATTTTTCTCAGTTCTTTAACACGTGGCCTTGTAATTTGCTGTACTCTCTCAAATTCCTTAGAATTTACTTTTTACATTACATTCTTGAAAGATATCCATCTTGTACAAGAGCTCAGTCCACTTGTGAACCCTATCCTCCTATTCATTTTTTTTTCTGTGGGTGAAACACTTGTCTCCTATTGCTACAGCAGGTTTGGAGTTAGGCGTTTTGTCTTCCTCACCCACAGTATGGGTTCAACCCTTTCTATTCAAGATATACTTTTTTTATATACACAAACATCAATCACTGTTTGCCTATGAATTTGCATTATTATTTCCACTTCAGAGACTATGCCCTAGCACTGAAGTTTTCTACAGTATCCTAAAGTGTTCTGGAAACAGAAAAAAACGCTATTTTGTGTATGAGTTCACACTATACCATATCTGATAGTGGGAAGTATTTTTCATTAATTTGGTAATTTGACTATTCTTAAGCATCAAGTCCATACCTGCCTGCACACTACAGTGCAGTTGCGTTAATTTGGAATTTACTTCTACAAGTACAGAGTTGATTTTGATGTTTTTTTCTGATATGCTAGGTTACTGAATCGTTTTTCCTCAATACTGCGTAGGCTGTCTTTTCTATCTGACTGAAAGCATATTTCTTGAATAAATGAATTTACTGTGAACACTTAGGGGAAAATCTCATTCTTCATTTATACTTCAGGTTCTTAGTAAGATCCTTGAAACATACTGATGTTGTTGGCACACTATAGTTTCCTTTGTACATATTATTATTGTACAATTGCTTTTCAAAGGTTCACATAATCAAGTAGTAAAGCACTGAAGTAGTGTTTAGTAAATTTTTCACCATTAATTCTATTTCATAACACCCTCATCTGTCTGTATCAAGAAAATTATATTGGAAGCATAAGAAGACATAAATAGAGGTAGAACATCAAAGTGGCAATAGCGGGACAACCCCCTTCCCCAACAGGATGGGCTGATGTGCTTTTCCACTCCACTGCGTGACTGCTTTTTCAGCAGCACACACACTCACATGCTTTTTTTCTGTAGCATTATAGAGTAATATTTATGCATGCTCATCTGGATAATTTACACAGTTTTTCATTCAACTTCACATGCATACAGCCCAAGTGAAGGCAAACTAAAATTAACACCTATGTTGATCTTGGCATACATTCAGATTCCTGATTAGGCTGCTCTCCATGCTCCCAGTAAAGTCTCCCTGCAAGGTAAAGCAACTGGACAACTATCACACAAATTACAAAATATTGTCTAACGATTCGAAAATTTCAAGACAAGTGTATTCAATGCACAGAGTAAAATTAATCTGCAAAAAAAAAGTAAAGGAAGTAACGGGCAGAAGGAATACCTTGAATGGCTACGGGGAGAGACCGCATTTTCACATGAAATGGTGCATTTACTACTACTGACATAAGATTCTTCATGATTTAGTCACAGAACTTTGGTTTTCGTAGAGGATTTCATTGACTTTTATAATTGCCTGATGAAATGAAAAACTTTCTGGAAAAAAAAGATTGTCCTTAATAGTAACTTAACTAGAAATAATTTTTTTTTTTTTTAAATTAAAATCTACACCCATCTAGAGCACTCACAGAGTATGTTGTTCAGGTGCTTCTTCTGCTTTGGTAATTTTTAAATCAATGTACACTAATGTGTTTTTCAAACTCAAGAGTATCAGGAGAGCCTTGCTTAAGTGGTGCGATCCTAACTGGCATAATGAGGGCCCTGCCTGGGAGCAGACCCTTTAACAGAGCTGCACACCGAGTGGGGAACCATTCACACATTCCCTCTCAGCTCTTCACAAGCTTTTCTGGGCAATGAGCCAGCTGGGAAGAGAATCAGGCTGATCCGACCTGTTGCAAGAGCTAGAAGTGGCTCCAGGAAACCTACACCTCCTGGCACTGCAGAGGAACTACTCAAGCAGCCCAAAGAGGAGCTATCGGGAACGTGCACGCTGGTGGCACCAGGAGGTCCTGCAGGCAGACAGAGCTTTCTAGCTGCTCCAGCAAGGCAAAGGAACTTCTCTGCGGGGCTTGGAGACTCCTAAAGTTCAAAATATAAAACCCAGTCCATCCATCTCATGCCAGTATTTCCTGGTAGGAGACAGGTTGCAGATTCTACCATGAGGGACAGATGGGTCTGCTGGTCTGCTATGTAGAAGCTGCTGTGAAAAGACTCTGAAGGTTTGCCTTTCTGAATCTGAGCACAGAACCAGAGCATGCATATTCTCTCTCTCCTCCCAATCCTCTAGAAGTACCAGAATCAACAAGAGAGAAAGGAGGAAAGGAAAGATGTGATAGTGATGTAGGTGACAAATGGTTCCCCGGCAGTCACAGGAATGAAGTGACACATCAGATTGCTGCACAGACATATGTTTAACATTAAAATGCCTCCTGAAATCCCCGATCACTCAGTAATCCTAATTAGCATTCTGCATATTCAATATCTGTAAACAGAACTTGCGTAATACTTTTTTCCTCTTCCTCCAAAATATTTTATAATATTACAACAGTATTTTCAGGATAAAGATGTGATCTCTGCACCAGCTTTTTTCTCCCAGTTACATACAGATGAAGCCATTATCTAGTAATGTCCATTAAAAGGCTGCTAATAAACATTTTTCTACATGTTACAAAGATTATATACGTAAGTTTAGCTTTAATATCCGACATACCTGAAAATGACAACTGTCAGCTTTATCAATGAGAGATGCTACAACAAGGTGAAGGATATTTACTTTAAATTAAAAATGAAACCAGACTAACTAGTGCCACTCTCTTTATAGATGCTTTTTTTAATACCAGAAGTTATCAAGAGTAAAAAGTGACTTAAAGTAATTCTATTCTTGAAGGACTTTACTGCAAAGTAGCACATGGTGCAAAATACGGGTTTTCACGAGTGAAAAGGGCTGTCAGAGACAGGACATAAGCCTTTGGAGCAGACTTTATGTAAATTCGGACTTTTCAGCAAGTTTCTTACACCGACACTTCCACTCAAAATCAATTAAATATGTCCTGCTTTTTTTCTTTATTCCTGTATTTATCCTTCTACTTTAAATGGGACTCCTGTTTTCTGCACCATGAAAGCTTAAACACGGCTATTTTTCCTTTTCCTCCCCCCTCCACCTTACCTAAAAATAACTCCTTGCCTTCTCTCCATCTCTTGGGGTTATCCTTGTCTTTAGAGTGGGTATCACGGATGCAAATTTCTGTACCTTAGAGGATAACTGCATATTCCTCCTAACAGACTTCCAAGGGAAAATGGGACTTACGATTTTCCAGCAGCTATCTTCCAAATTTAATTTACCCCAAGCCTCAATGTTTGCTTATATGTAGGCCACACATTTCCTCCAGAATTATACTCGAGAGGGAAAAAGACTGTTTATCACTACTCTCCTCTTACACTATATATTAGGCATTTGCATCTTTCTAAATCAGTGCTTTCTAGCATGTACAAAATCCTCCTACTTCCTATGCTTAGCAGCACGCATTAGATAAATAAGTAACACGTGGTTTTTGGAAAGACACTTTTAGACCAGTCAGATTTGTTTCTATTTTTTGTTGAATGTCATGCAAAAAAAAAATATCTAAGTTACATCTGTAATATATATTTTTGCTGGTCTCAAACTGTTTTGTTGTTGGTTTTTTTTTCTGGCATTATGCATGCACAGTTGCAGTCAATGTGCATTAAGTCAGAGGATATAATTTAAAAGCAGTGGACTTTGCTTCTTTTTCCCCACATTCCCAATTTCTTATCTCTCAACAGCTCCTTATGTATGTTTAAAAAAGTAACTAGAAGTTACAATATTAATGATATGTTTGCTTATTTATTATGTGCAATGAATTTCAAATTCAGACCCATATGGAAATCCAAAAGGAGATGACCAAACTTGGAGAGAGTAAAGCAAGAAGAGTAGGTTAAAAGAGGTTAAAAGAGACTTTTCATGCTAAATTTTTACATTTTGCATAACTTTAAAAAAAGTGATTCTTCTGTTACTATGCACTAATGCAATCAACATCAAGTAATTAAACTTAAATGTATACTTATTTTTCCCAAATTTTATCAAATGATTAAACATCAGTGAAGTCCTCATGCTAAATAAACAAAGCTTACCTTAACAACTCAACACTCCATACAGCATGATATTTATACAACAGGCTTGGTACACACTGAGCTTAACCCTTTGATTCCAGGAGTCATGATTTCCTGACATGCCATCCTCATACAGAATGCATTAGTACGGAAAAAATTAATCTTCTACCATGAGGGAAATAACAACCAATCAATTTATTGTAGATATATTAATTTCTGGGTTTGAAGATAATTATTTCTTTATTCTAATAAAGTTTAAGGGCCAGCTTTATGAAAATAAACTACTTCTTTAGAGACATTACAAGGAATACAAATAACTAGGCTTTTCTCGGCTCTAAGAGCAAACAAACACATTTAAAAGTAGCTGTTCAAATCACTATGCTATGCAGCCAACAACAGCACATGTATCGTGGACAGACTAGTCTAAGCACTGAGATTTCCCCACCTGGAAGGGAAATAATTGCAATGCTGTACATGAACCCCCCCAACGGCAGCAAATTGACAGCATTTACCTTTGGGTTATGCTTGTGCTCTGCACAGTTGTTGAAGAACCACAACTCTCGCCCGTGACAACAATAAAGCTGCCAGTTTTAAAACGAAGGCTAGATGACACCAAGTTCTTCAGTGGCTGCAAGAGACTTTCTGCTGTAAGAGACTAAATTTATCATCTGTAGACAAAAGGTCTACAGATTCTAAGAGCCAAACTGACATTTTCCCTGTTATGGCTACTACAGATATGTCGTGATAGGGAGTGAAATCTGTGAAAGCAATCCCTTTGTTTAACCATGGTTTACCACAATCACAGCTTCTCCAGAAGAGAAAAATATTCTGAAAGGAAAACCAGTACTACAGAAAACTTATTGTTACTACTGCAATATGATTTCCATGATGCACAGTAAAGAAGTAAATGCTATTATCTCATCATATGCAGCCTAATATTATCCTCAACTCTCATCACAAATCCTCCTTAGCTATTTTGCAATATGTCATTAATCAATGTACGTACTGATTGGATTCATTCAATTGGTGCATCAGTGTAATGAATGGCATATATAAACATGTTTCAAATACATTTATTCGGATATCTATACATGAAAGTAAAATCACTACTACAATCGGTACTCAAGCTTGTCAGATGGGATGCTTTTCTCCTTCTGTTTTGCATAAGACATGCTAATGGTTATGCCATCTGCAGTCTGAAACCCAGAAAAATGTAAATCAGAAAGTAATAGTAGATCAAGATAAGTGTCTATCTAAAACTGTAATTTTTGCAGGTATTGTTCACTCACAATCTAAATATAAACCTCCTCTCCCTGAAAATAGGGGTTAACAACTAGATACCGGTAACTTTTGCATGAAAAACTAAAACAAAAACATCTGCCACCACAACATTCCTCTTTTTAGCTAGCAGTAAATTTTAAAAGGTTTTCATGAGAAGTATACAAAACACACGCAAATTCTTCTATGAAAAGCCCAGCAGTTCCCTAAACCCACTCCCTCTGTAAAGCACAGTAGAACTTGACGACTTACCCAACACCCTGTTTTTGCAAAGTTGAGGACAGAAATTTGAAGGTTTCTTCAATAAGCTTTCAACTTGCTGATTAGCTAGTAGGTGCTGTAAGTCACTAAAATGCTTGACGCATTATGGAATAACAGAGAGAACATATATAAAAACAACATATGCTACTATCCCCAAATATCCATCAAATACAAAAAGGCGGCTACTAAAATTAGTACCGGTTATTTCCTTCTTTGGCATGTGGAACAATGTAATAGTTTACATCAAAATATGGAACACAAGAGATGCAATGGGAAGGCTTACTTAACACCCACATTTGCCTGCAGATGTGTGAGCTCGTTTTAAAAGTTTTATTAGGCTTTTACTAGATTTATACATCAGTTCTAACATAGCTCCAGTTGCCAGATCAGTAAATTGCTCTGAAATTAGGGGAAATTAGAAATACACTGATATTAAAGTATTTTAGAATATTGGGAGAAGTCTGTTTCCTTAAGCACAAACACAAACACAAGTATTTCTGTCTTACAGACCTCAAATTGCTTATACATATTTAGCAATTCCTACTGCTAGGAGATTTTGGCTAAAGTTACCATTAAATTTGGCATAATAAAATAATAATACTGTACAATTTTATGACCCGTATTACAGTATTTGGTCAAACAGTCATCACAATGCTCTAAATGTGAATTTCCACTACATAATGAACAATGCACAGCTCTGTATTAACAGTAAAAGACAGAAATAGAAAAGCTCCAAGGACTCGTTTTTAAAACCTTCACACATCTTTTTCACAAAAGAATAAAATTAAAATGGAGTTTGTGCTCATACCTGAATTTACATGGCATTTGATACATAAACTTAAGTCCAGGAGCAAATATATCTTTTTTTTTTTTTTTTTTTCTCATTTAAAAATGAACAAAATGAAGTGTCCAAGGCTAATAAAGAAGCACTGTGCACATAGTGATCATGGAAGGAAAAGGTGGAAACATGCGCAATAATCTTGGCTTTAGGGAGCGTGTAACAATTCTGAAACGAAAAGTATGCACTTTCTTTTCTTCTTCCTGCCTTGCAAGCGTGACTCATGAAGCACTGACTCTTCCTGGCAAACACGTAATACAGGACGTCTCTGCAATCCACCATCCCACGGCAATTAAAAGGCATGATGCCAGGGTTAATGCTTTAGGAGTAGGAAAGCACAAGACTCCTTCTCCTCACCTCATCATCTTCTGGGTTATATGTACCACGGTCTGTCTCCACATGTGATTTTCTCTCCTTTCATCTAAGCCTACCACAAACACAGCATCCCCCACATCTCTTCACCCATGAAAAAAGGGTTTATGAGTGGGTGGAGAATGTGAACAGAGAAGTCGGTAGCTCCTAACTCAAGTCCTGCTCAAGTTTACAAGTTGGAGGACTAAAGTAAACTAACTTCACTGGGAAACACTAGAAAAATATCACTATTTCTGCTTGTTTCACAGACTTCACTTACCATCTGGACCTTGTACACTTCTAGTACAGCCTGCATTATCTTTCAGACTGAGGAGCTGGCATTAAATCAACGATGTCCATGATTCAATCCTTCAAGATCACCAATTCCACTTCTAAAAGCTTAAAAAAACTAAATAGTTCATAAGCTGCTGCCTTTACGATTACTCTTCTTGTTTGCCTTCAGCCTAGAAGATATTTAATACAAAGCAGGGAAGGGTAAAGAGTGAAAAGTTGAGATGGTCCTAGGACTCCTGTGCCTCTGGATGAGGCTACAACTAGAGCATGGCAGGATACCAGCTTGACATAGGGTTTTTTTTTCCCCATTTTCTTTAGTCATTTCGCTAAGTTCCTGCTTCGTTCTGAGCAAATAAACATAACTTTAAAAGTATATTTGAAGAGAGCTGATGTGGAATGTGGAACTATGTCCCTGTTTGCTATGTCCAACATTGTTCCACGAAGTTTCACAAAGAAAAGGAGAAAATGTGAATTACATACAAAAATTGCACAAGTGATCAAATTTCACAACACTTCACTGGTGGAGAAAAAGATAAATTCTGGTCCCTGGGGTCCTCCATTATGCATGACAAAAACTAAAAATGAGACAAAAACATCCTATTTCATCAGAAAACAGGGGAAGTCCCAAGAGGATAAAGGCTCACCCAGAAAATAGATGTGAGGAAGAGAATGGTAGGAGTTACACTTTTTTGTTTCCTGAACAAAATAAAATCATTGCTTATGCACATCTTTTGTCTGCAAGAGACATAATTCAGCAGTCAAACACCCATATTTGGTCTGTATACAATGAAAGAACCAGTTTTGTCAGCAGAATGAAATTTCATATGGAACTCTGAATTAGCAATAGGTGAACTAAAACCTCAAAAAAAGAAAGATGATTTTTTTCCAAGAATAAAATGCTACATATAGGTTAACCAATAATGCATTTAAAATAATTATTCAATAACAGAATTCCTATTCACACAAATATGATCTGAAGCCCAAGAGCATCCCAGTGTTAAACTCTATGAAATGTTTTTCTCAAAAGGCAAAAGCAGCTCTTTCATAATTTTGTGCAGTTTTGTTGGTAGTTTCTGAACACTTCTCTGCCACTTAGATCTAGTACCAAGGAGTTATTCAGCTAATTTTTTTGTGGGGATACTGTTTTACTATGAGCCTTAACACAGCCATTTTTACAATTTAACCCATGTATGCGTAAGAATCAAGTACCAATTCTGCAGTGTCTATAAGAAATGAATTTATACAATAAGTACTGAACTCAGAAATAGTCATAGACCTATTAAGCATCTATAGCCACAAAAGGCTTTTGTAACTTACAGTGAATTTTCTCTGTGAATGAGAAGTCATCAGCGTGCAAGTCTGTAACTCCTTGCATGTGAATATGCACACACGCAAGGTTAGAGCACAGGCATCCACACCCCCTCTTTGCGTGTGAGAAAGCACAGCGCTTGTCCCTAAGAGCAAGGCTCCAAAAGCAAGGATACTTTACTAACCTGCAGTGGTCTCTGTTTATCACTGCCTTTAGGAGATTTCAGTCCACTTGTCTGCTGCTGTAAAAGCAGCTGCCTTGCTGCCTGGAGTGCCTAAAAGTGAAAAAAAGTAAATAATTTCCACCAGTTCCTAGAAAGAGATTAGTTACTCATTGCTAATGTTACGTAAAAGTTCAACAGAACAAACGCAATCTCCTCTTATTCAATTTGTATTTGCTAGATTTCAGACCTCAGTTTGTTTCTCACTTGAAACATAAAGGAAATCTTCTGAAAGTACATATATAGGACTTCAGTAGAATTTATGGATGTACATGAAATCCTGCAGGAAATAAAGTTAATTTGTTTAAAGTGCTTGAAGAGGAAAAATCATAAACTGCATCAATAGCCTCATTTCCACAAGGAACTTGTCTTTGAGTGTTCAACTAAAATGCCCACTCCCTTGCAAATTATCATTCAATTTGCATTTTCATATTAGAATTTTGAAGCAAAAGCAAGTAGACTTCAAGTGTTACCGGAAGCTGTAATTAAATTTGACAAATCAACATCAGATTATCTTGAAAGTGAATTAATAAGGATATTCATTGAAGATTAAAAACACTTTTTGTACTTACAATTCAAGGAGAAACCTCTCCTTTGACAAAATAAAGTGCAGTTTTAATGCCAAATAAAAATGAGTGGTTTTCATTTGCATTCTTTGGAAAATCAGAGAACAAAGAAATTACTACTCAACCAACCAGATCAGGCTCTGGGATGACAGTATCCCAATCAAAATAGAAAATGTTTCCATTTATTTTATGTTTTCATTCCAACTCAGCAAAATACAGTTAAACAGACAAAATGTAAACAAACAATTCACTTACCCGAAGAAGGCTAATCTAAATTATTTTCCCTATAGGTTTATTTTTAAAATGCCAAGTGTTATAAAGTGGCATTTATTAAGAAATTTAAAAACAAACAAACCAAAACAAAACAAAAAAGCAATTCAAAGGATTTCCACTGAAACTACCTGGAGAACTCTTTTTTTCCCCACCTCCCCTTAAAAAAATCAGTTCAATAAATAGCAGTTACAGCTTTAAAATACATCACACCATTATCTACATTATTAAAACATACTGTAGATAGAAAATACTGCAATAAATGCCATTTGATCAATGTTCTCTAAAATAATAAAGAGTCTCAACTGATAAAGAAAGGTACAATTTTGATTAGACTCAAATGAGCTGGTTTTTAAGATAGTTTCTAGTATCCATGACAACAGTTGCTTTGACAAGATGTGCATATGGCATTACACTGCCAGCTGGTGTGAACAATGTTTGAACTACTGCATTGAGATGCTGAGCAAACAGAAAAAGTTGCCACGTCTTAACCCTCAGGGAAGGCAGTCATCCCCTGATCAATTATGAAAAGACAGAGAGAGGGCTGCTACAGTCTGGCTCCGAGCAAGTTTTCTGAGAAGGCAGGCAGACATAGAAAACCAAAGTAAACAAACTGAATGCACTAGCACCATCTCCTAACAACATTGATTCGTCTCCCCATAGAAGGCTCTGGTACAAAGTTTGCAGAGCAGACTTTTAACATTTGGAGACATTCCCACAACAATCCCTGTATTGTTTCATCAAATTCTCAAGTAATTACAGGTCAGCTTCACAAAGGCTATACATTCCTCTGAACCTAAGCAACGAGGCACACAGAACTAGCTTCTCTCTGCCAAAAATAAATAAAAGTTAACATATTTCCAAGTGCACTTGAAATATTTTGTTACCAAGGAACCACTGGATGCCCTGTTTTCTATGTGAATAGCATAATCTCTTCTGCACTCACAGTTCTTGAGCAGATCCTGAAGGACAATCCTGCTCTGTCTGAGATCAGAGACAAATATATCTGTTGATTTCAGGGGCACCAGGATTTGGTCCCAACATCTTGCAGTGGTTTAATCACAAAGCATGGATTAAATGCATGGAAAGAAGATGTATGGCAAATTTATAAGCCTTCCCAATCTTTAGAGGCCTCTGAAAGGGAAACCTGAATGAAAGCGAGAAAACTATTACACTCCTGGATTCATGGGAGACTCTACAGGAAAACCAACCTCACCACTTGAGGTGATACAGCTACAAGAAACAGAGAAGAGATATGGAGTTACAGAAAACAGGAACAACCATAATTATTTTTTATTTGTGGCAGTTGCAGAAAATTCATTGCATGGCTCTTATCCGGAATAGAAATTCTAATGATATCATGCTGATGTATAGCTGCAAATAACTGGAATGCTCTGCAGGTTCTTTCAGTGTCCCGATCTTCCTCAGCAGCAAAGTCATTGCATGTCAGTACAATAAAAGAAGCCAGCATCTGGTAAAGCTGTACGTTTACAGTACTTGAAAATTAGAGAATTATACCATGTTGCAGCTTAGATTTAAGCTAGTAAGTATAATTTCAAATTGTGGCTAGCATGCTCCTGTGGAATCAGCCTAAGAAAGCATGACTTCCTACCGCTAACTGCAAAAAGAGTCACACTTTATGAAAAAGCAAGGCAGCACAACAGGATATGTTTGCATAAAAGGCTCTACTACTTAAACTATTTTGATTCATATGCGCTGGCTGGGATATCTTTAAAGGAGTAAAGGCTCATCTTTTAATACAGAATGTCTTATAGATGATGACTACCTGAATACTTCAGTGATCTTATTGTGGCAGTTTAGATTATTGTAAACACAGGAGATAGAAGAGGAACAGAAAACAATTTCAAGAGATCAGAGATGATTTAAAACTCATAAGGAGAAATCACTGTCAGCCTTTGTTCTTATAGTAGTTGTCACATGGTACTTTTTCCTCCCCGTGTGCTGCTTAACTTTAGATTTGGCTGCTCAGTAAACAACCTCCCAGAAACACACTGTTAATTTCCAAGGATTATTACTGACATTATTCATAAGTGAAGATTATGAGACTATAAAACATTCAGTTCTACCAATTCATTTGCTGCTATTAAATCTTTGCGAAACAAATTGACAACTTGAAAGTGTCTTTCAAAATTCAGTTTAACGTGTACAGTTCAAGTAAACACCCATCCCATGTATCATTTATACATTTCTGTAAACTAATTTGATAATAACTTGTGGTCTAAAAGCAGTTCAAGAAAGAGAAACTAACAGACGTTTATAAATCTAGCAGATCAAAATTACATCGAGTCCTACCTCAAGTTAACAGGAGCAAGAACAGATTCTATGGCAGTCAAAATTGTATCCAGTTTCCAGAAACATTTGTTTCAAATTTAGTAGGCACTTCTCCTTAATTAAGTTATCTAAATTAGTAAAACTATACAAAAGAAGTCAATGTGGACAAAAGCAATAAAAAGAACTGAGGATTAGAAATTATTTTAATAATGCAAATGAAAATCATTATACTGCTTTAAGTAATGGATGTATAAGCAGGAAATTTGGGCATATGGTTTCCAGAACTCACTATGTCTTCTAGTAAAATATTTATTGGGAACACTACTTCTTAATATTTACTGTGCAGTTTTGGCATAGCTAAAACGTAAGCAGAACAAAAATGAAATTAATTGCATATAACTCACCCTATTAAAGTTGATAAATTGCAGTAGATTTTGCAATTTGTTGGCGATAATACTACGACATACAACTTGCTTTTATTTTGTATTCCAAACCCTTGTACTTAATTTAAGCATGCCTTAAAATAATTTCTAAAGTTTTATTATTTTAATAAGTGAAATGGTAGTAAACTTATTACTCTTCTTTTTAAAAAGTAAATACACGTATATTTTTAGGAAACAGATGTCACTCATATCTTTCTTTTAAAAACAGGAATGTTTAACCTATCAGCCTGTTGCATTTGAGACGTTAAAATGAAAAATGACATCTACGCCCATTAATATCGTCAATGTATAAACAGCACAGCGTGACACATTCTTGAGAGCTGAAGGCTACAAAATCTCTCTGAAACATAAATAACAAAGCACTCAGAAGCATATTTGATGTTGATATTCATCTCTGAGAAAAACACTGCTGCCTGGGCTTCTTATGAAAATAGATGCAGCCCAAATGGATCTCCTGTAATTGGTTTCAGATAGCGAGGTCAAAAGAAATATGATACAAGAAACTATTATGTGGAACAGGCGAAACAAGAATGTTTATACAGGCACTCCTTATTTATACTGACAAGAGGTGTATACTTTGCAGATAACCAGAACTAAAAAACTTGCCAGAAGACAACCAGAATCTTTCCTTTTGCAAAGTCCAAATCCCTATTTTATTTTTCCAAATTACTGCATACCCTAACATTCCTACTGAACTTAAAATAAGTTTCTGAACATAAAATAAGTTTCCAAATGGCTGAATATGTCAAATGAGAGTCATCTCGATGGTAGCTCTATGCAACCGAAACGTATCAACATGCTAAGCTGGATTTAAGGCCAAAGACTGCTCTGCACTGGTTGAATAACAAGTTAACCAAGTGATTACATAACAACATTTGCTATAAAAACCACCTCAGGAGAATCTTTGCCCCTTTACACTCTGCAGTGGGCTCATTCTCCAGCCGGCTCTGAATAAGAAGTCCAGAATTACCTATAGCTGTATGAGATGCCTGAAAGATGGTGACAGAAAGCCAGGGCTGTTCAATACTCCCTAACAGCACTCAAATGATGCTGCTAAACCTTCGTCTCTCACTGTGTTTTCCCAGAAAGTTCTCTTACGAATATCACAGCTTATCTTTCCAAATGGAGCAGCAAAGCATTTAGCACTATTTCAAAAATCTTGAACTTAAGATGATCCAACTCTCTTCCAACAGAAGTCTCTCCAGGAGACTAACTGAAAAGCAAACTCCCATGCACCTCGAGACAAACTCTTTAGTGAATGACACTCTCTTTTTGCAAGCTACACAAAGAAGATAAAACCTGCCCTGTCCACTGAGGACAAATGTGTCACAGTGGAGAGCCCATGAAGTCAAGGAAATCCTGTACGTAACTAAAATCCAAGCCAAATAACCAGTCTGATTTCATCTTTGAGTGTTAGACTGAACAATTACTACAGCATTTTCCCTAAAAAGTAGAAATGAAGCAGCAGATAGCCGATGCTGTTGGCACCCACCTCAAGGAATATATTATGTAAGAAAACTAGATGGTCACTAAGAAGGATTTTGCTCAATTAACCCAACATCAAAGTGTGCAAATACTTAAACAAAACAGATCTGTCTGTCTTTCGCATCTAGATCAGCAGCTGCAGAGAGCCCCTATGTCCGATGTGTGCAACTTCAGCAGCTGAACTACACAGTGCCCTGCAGCCTTGTTGACTAGTAGAATGCAAGCTGCAAGAGACCGAAATGTTTAGAATTAAATTACATTCAAGAAGAAGAGGCAATAGCTTTGTACACTATTAACATCCCAAATACTCCTGCCACCAGGCTGCTGCTTCAGCTGTTTGCCCAGAAAATGGTGGTGGCCACTGGGTGCTGTACTGAGTCTAGCTCCATGGGGCATCATTAAGTGAACACTGAGTTTGCCTGAAAACCTTGACTGTACTGACTCTCCCAGAATTTGTGCAAATGAATGTCTGGTTCCTGGATCCCCAAGCTGCTCAGCTTTTCCAAGGCTGGGCAAATTTTGTGTTTGTCTAGGACATCAGCTCTTCGTGCTTGAGAAATTTCAGGATCAAAAGACAGGGCACTTGAAGGTTTAGGTGGCAAGTGCAGAAAACCATTCTGGATCACATTTTAACTTATGCACTTACATTCCTCATGTGCCTCATCTTAGAAATTAAGAATTTCACTGGATCTGGCCTTTTATTTCCTTGGACTAAAAGCACTTCATTGTTTTTTGTTGGGTGGTTGCATTGGGGTTTTTTTGTCTGTTTTGTTTTCTTAGGGTGATACTGTCTGTTTCGGCATACTGAGGCTCTGATTTTGATTTAGATTTGTAGCCTTCCCTGCAATACAAACAACACTAGAAGAGGAGATCCTCAATCCACCTGAGCTTCTGTTCTGCCCTGATGTTATCCAGGATTAATTTGCAAGTGAAGAGAAAAAGTAACAGTAATAAACTGATGAATGCAACATGAAGTCTCATAATGCTGTTTAATAAAAGGAAATTAATCACATAATTGTCATAAACCTATTTTCAAACAGCAATCTATCAGAGAGAAATTATGCATCTGTAGTTATTGACCTTTCATTTTACCATGACTGATTCATAATTAGACTAGTTTTGTGAAAAATAATAGTTAATTACCAGATTTTTTTCACTCTAATTGTTTTGGTGATTTTTTTTTTTTGTTTAGAGTCTTACTTTTTCCCCATGTGAAAGATGCTAAACAAATACAGGGCACTAATAACTTAGCAGAGAACATATTTCATTTTATAAAGAAAATGTAGCTTCTCTATATATAACCCAATTTAACGGATACTAAACACTGTCTCAGAAACAACTCTTTCATTTTTCCTGCCCATTATCCAGCTGACCAAGAATTAGAAACAAAACACCCTCTTGCTTCCATTCCTGGTGGCATTATCAGGGCTGTTCCCCTGCAGACATCAATCTGTACTGGTCATCAGGGCGACACGTCAGACCACGCATAACATGGTCCATGACAGCAAACCCAAATGCCATCTCCAAAGCTTGGACCACCTGAAGAATGCAAATGTCAACGGTTAGGAGAGATGGGGGCCCACAGTGCCAAAGCTGCGCTCCAGCCTGACAACCTCCTTTCTTTCATCCCACGTGCCTAAACTTAACTTTCCTTTGGTAAACACAGGAGCAGGCAATTTACCCTATTCCATTCCTACTACTTGTATTAAGCAGTGACTAACTGAATTAAGTGAACACAAAAAGGGGGCACACACCAAATAGCAGTGCCACAAGCTCACAAATGTCCTGCCATTGCTATTTTCTTCCATGTGGTGTTACTTTTAGAAAATTGGGACATGGAATAGCTTAATGGAAGAGCTGGTCTTTTAGTTCTACATGAACACAATGTGGCAATGGCAGCACGTACAAGTTGTCCACATGAAAACCAATATGAAAATCATCTAGCAAATATGTAAAACCTATTTAAGTGTGAAGGACAAAACACAATCACTCCAGCCATCCCATGTGTGAATCCAGAAATAAAAAAGATCCTTACAATTATTGTATGTTTATATAGTATTATGTATATATTGTACAAATGTGTATGTACCCTTTATTTGAAAAGAGCTGGTTAAAAAATACGACCTTCTTTCAAGTCTGTCCATTGTAGACATTCATTTATTGGCTATGAAACCCACTTTCAATTAAAGTAGTCTGAAACAAAGTAGCGTTGGCTTAGGTGGAATAATAGATGGTTTGATAATATATAAATAGGAAAGGAACTGATGCAAATGACAGCAAGAGTGGTCCCATTTGTACTAAAATCGAAATGCAGAGCAAATGTGGGAGGAGAAGGAAACATAATACCAAGGGAAGCGCTGTAGTGTTAGGTTGTTAGAAAGCAGCAGTTTTAACTTATAAAAATCTGAAAGAGAAATCTAGAAATTAAAGACAATGAAATCAACACGGAGATTATTAAGCAAATGATTGCTAAAATCATAATCAAGATATAAATTAAAACAAAAGGTGAGACAGATACAAGACAAAAGGAAACACACACTCAAATGTCTTGTTCTGGCCAACAGCAAGATTCTCAGAACGCTTGAGAGGGTTGATTAGCTTTAAGTATTATGCAGAGGTAAAGTAACATGTGAAGAAAATGCCAAAAGAATATTTAGCCTAGAATAGCCTTAGCCATTTAAAAGGCAGAAATAAGTACCTCTATCTTTACAACTTATTTTCCATTAAGTAACATTCTGCACTGTGACTGGCAAAGGAGTGCTGACACAAAGTGTCGTAAGTACAGATTCCTCATCCTGATACTGTATGAGCTAGAAACCAAAGCCATCCATCAAAAATTAGGGATCTACATGGTGCCTAAGTAATTATAAACGAATTGAAAGTAATTATACAAATCAAACTCTCTCAAACAATCAAAATGTGAAGAATTGTATATTTATTGAAGAGTTACTGGTTGAAAAGGTTCCAATTATTTGAATACTACCTCATTTGATTTACCACTGCCCTTACAAATCCCTACCCAGAGACACAAGTGAGATTACAACTACACAAGTAAGTGTTATGAAGATGGTCATACCAGGCTCTTGCTGTATGGGAGGAAGGCACAACTGATATTTTTGAAATATCCAATTGATAATTAGTGGAGAAGGACAAAGTTCATGTATGAGTTTCCCATTAGATGTTACAAATTTAAAGTTTCTTTTGAAATGCATTTAACAGATCTAATTAATAAAGTTTTGTTTTTACAAGGACATAACTTAAAGAAATCTCAAATTTAAAATATATACCTATGATGAAAAACATATATTAAAGACACAAGTCAATGCAGTCATGTTATTATAATAAAAGTAAAGTGGGTCTTATAAATAGAAATGTCATTTACAAAACTGGTATTTTGTCCACTTTATTCTACTTTCTAAAGACAAAGCTAGAGAACTATACCCAGACTAGGGCACAATGTTTCAAAGAGGTGGACCATCTGACCAGTAACCAGAGAAGAGAACTAAGAATGATCATAATGAGAAAAATCCAACCTGTGGAATAGCAAGTGCCTGACCATAAAAACAGAAAAAAACCCAACCTTAAAGCTACAGCAGTCTTCAGCAAGTTTCTGCACATAAAGAATTAATTGCACTCCAGCAATAAGACAAGCAAGAATGGCCTTAAACTGATTCCAGTGAGATTTAATTAAAGAAGAAACTTTCCAATGGTAGGGGTAGTGGAGGGGTACAAAGTGTAGAAACTGAAAAATCCTTGTCCCTGGACCTATTTAAGAAGCATCTCCAGGAACAGTTAAGAGCAGTAATTCTGCTCTGGGACATGGAAGATCTTTACAAGCGTCTTCCAGCCCTATTTTATTTGATTGTATGGTTCCTGTGAAAGCATGCCAAGTTCGGATTACTGTGATGTCTAACACCTTGCTTCATTTCAAATAACACCATGTTCTCATAAACTGAGTATCATGAAGCTTCAGCATGGTTTGTTTCTATGGTGAGTTAACAGCAGAGGATCAGTAAGAGCTGTAACTCGCTCTTTGGAATTTTCTGACCTTACATGACCATGTTGGTGTTTATGAGACTGTCCTTGAAATTTTGGACTGAACTGAGAAATAGTTTATACAGAACACAAGATGGCTTAGAATTAAGTGCTCTTTGCCCTAATTGCAGTCAGAGCCATCTGCGTAAGATTCCTGTATCCTCACCACCAAGTATGGGCACAACAGTAGCAGAAAATCAGATTTTTTTGTTACTGCAATTCTCATTATGAACAATAGAAGCCTGGCTGAAATACAGAGCTGGGAAGAGGAGACAAACACAAGGCAAGAATCTGGGTCTGAAGCACAACTTCATCAACCAAAGGCACAAATCTACACACACACCAGAAATAAAAAATAAAAAAAAAAAAAAGAAAAAAAAGCAGAAGCAAATTGACTCATTATAATTTATTGTGACTTTAAATCTAATACCACAAAACCAAAATTTACAAAACAACTTCAATAACCTGATTTCAATCATATTTCTAATTAAATAATCCAATCAAAAGTCACTACATAGTCTAAGCCACTTAAAAAAATTATTGCTAAAGCTAAATCAGCTCAACTGAAATCTACTCTACTTGAGACCTTTTTCTTTTTCTTTTTTTTGTCATGGATATTTTTGTAATGCTTTCCAAAACTTCAGTCAACATAAAGAGTTCCAGGTATATATTTAATACAAGAATAATCGAGGGAAGGAACAATAAACATGAAAGTAAATAGGCAACACAATATAGGCCTTTTATTTGTATTTTTTCAAGGGTTTTGATAAAACTTTTGAATAGAGAAGTGCAGTCCTTTCTGGAGTTTTCAAAAAGGAGGAAAAACACTGATACTAGATCAAGAATGCAAATAAACAGCCTTTTTTCTAAACACTAGAATTACCAATGGTGGCATTTGGCAATAGCTATAAGTATGCTAATAACACAAGGTCTTGGAATAACTGTGAAGCATTAAAACCTGCTACTAAGTGTGAATTGTGAGGCTCCTGAAAACTTTTTGTACCATGATGACAAAATATTTTTTATGTATATATAAGCAAAGTAATACATGCATTCACACACATAAAATGAAATACCATTTTTGTTCTGGAAGGAGACACCTATATTCTGTGAAAAACCCAACAAAAGTAGCATTGGTTAGTTCTGCATCTTTATGAAAGAGGTAGCCTACTCTGGGCTGCCTGAATGACTATAATTGCAGCTTTCCTCTTGGGCTGCTTATCTACCTTTTGATTCTTTTGGTGCATTTTATGATGATCTAGGAGGCATGATCCAACATGCAGACCTCTCTGAAGAATCCCAGTCTTCAGGTTCTTGCTGTAGCTGGCAAATGAGTTGTATGTTTTGAAGGGCAGCCTTAGCAGTCTGTGTAGACAGAGCTACTGAGAAAGAATTTTCCACTTCGGGGACTTTTAAGAGTGAAGATTATAAAAAGAGTGAAATGACAAAGAGCTTTAATTTTAAGCTAAAATGCAAGTGAAGACAGACAGGCAAATGTCCTCAGGCTCCTCATCCTAGTTTCAGCCCTTGTGAGGAGATCTGGTAGGGAGTATATTCTTTATGATTAGAAACTTGCAGGGATGAAAAAGAAAAGACCTGAAGCTAGTAAAAATGTTTTGCAGAAGAGGAATAGAGAGACGTTTTGCAATTCCCAGGGCGTTTAGGTGCTGGAGAAATGATAGCAACTGTACTAGGAATTCCCAAGTAGTATACATGAGCAACACAACAGGTTAGGCATTTGAATTAAAAGGTGAATGTCCCAATCACACTTCATCAAACTCACCCTGCAAAATTGATCCTTATTATATTGCCTTGGCATCTACAGTAATCTTCCTGAACAGCAAGCTAATCAAGTAATTGTAATAAAAAATACGCTCAGGGGCATTATCATCTTCAGATGCATTTATAAAAGCAGACACACCCAGTTATGTTGGTGCCAAACATATGTAATATTTCACATCAGTTAAAGTCTCTTCCGGCATCAGATTGTTAGAATTTCCTCTGAGCTATGTAGCATATATTGCATAATCACTATCACTAGCAATCACATAACAAAACAAAAAACCAAAAAAACCCCCAAAAACCAGCTCTGGCAACCTTAACACGTGATCAAAATACACTGGAAATGGAGTATAGACATATTTTTTTTTTATATTTATATATATATAACTTACATTTATATATATATATATAAAATCATAGAATAGAATCATAGAATAGTTTGAATTGGAAGGGACTTTAAAGATCACCGAGTTCCACCCCCCCTGCCATGGTCAGGGACACCTCCCACTACAGCAGGTTGCTCAAAGCCCCATCCAGCCTGGCCTCAATCACTCCCAGGGATGAGGCACCCACAATTTCTCTGGGTGACCCGTTCCAGTGTCTCACCACCCTCACAGTAGAGAATTTCTTCCTAGCATCTAATCTAAATCTCCCCTCTTCCAATTTAAAACTGTTACCCCTTGTCCTATTACTACACTTCCTGACAGAGTCCCTCTCTAGAATATATACATAGAATATTATATTTTTTCCTTTTAACTACTCTTTACACAAATAAAAACCTGAATTTCAACTTTTATGGGTCATCTATTATGTCTTGTCCTCAACTTAGTATCATCAAAACTCAGTTACTAGTCTTCTCTTCTAAAGACACTCCCTCTTTACACATCGCACATAGTTCAGATTTCATGTCCTTAAAGTATTTTCCATATCTTCCTTTCTATAATACTTGTTTTTTTCTTCTTGTAACATTTGAAAGCTCATCTATCTGTAACAATTTCTCTACCTTCCTCTTTGTGATTTCTCTCAAAAATTCTGGATTTCTTCCAGCAATTGCTTTACGTAAGGCATCAACCCATTGCCTGCCCTTCCTTCAAATACCTTCACCCTCATTGTCTCCAAGGCACCTATGAAAAAAGAGCAGGAGGGCCTTATTTCCCTCATAGCATACTTTGTGCTTATCCATTAAAAATAAGTATATATATCTCCACTTGCACATTTCTATAAAGCCTATGCAAAAATGTATTATTTAGATGCTTCCTTCTCCCCTGCTCCACCTGTGCCGCCTCTACCCACCCAGGAGAGCAAAGTCCAGCACAGGATGGGCCAGCTCCACCAGCCCTCACAGCATTCCAGAAAATAATAGAAAAGTCCAATCTCCCACTTAATCTAAAAATCATTCTTATATCAAAACCAGTGTCCATCTATGCAGGCAATTTCTCAGGCGGTTTTTCTGCAGTATTTTTACAGTTAACTTTTAAAATGGCAGACTGATAACCAAACTGACATTTTGAATTATTTAAATAAAACCACAGAGGTACAATCAAGTGTGAGACAGAGCTGTATATGGAATAAAGAAACACTACACTTCTGTAGCCTTTTCACACACATACCTTAGTTAGAAAGGTTACATTTTCTTTTCTGTAAAATCAGAAACAAAGATGATCTAAATAACCTGGATATTTACATGTAGCCTTCCAAACCTTAGCCACTTCTCAGTCAAGACTTTCCTGTTGTATCACTCCCAGGGTTTTTTACAACATGACAGATTTTTCTCTGATCAATGACCAGCAGAATTTTCAAACCTGCTGTAATCTTTCACCTTTTGTAATCTACTGATATTAATCTTGCATATGGATTGCCAACTTTTTAAAAAAATACTGCATTTTGTCCTCCGGTTTCATTTCGGTATTTTATGAAATATTTTGTTAACAACAGTTCCTTGTGTCTAGTCCTATGATAGTTATCAAAAGATCTAGCCAGGAACAGATCCATGTTAGATCCATAGTATATTTTATTTAGCTGAACAGAGTACATAGGACAGATCCATAGTAAATTTTACGTTAGCTGATATTTAAAAAAAAAAAAAAAAGTCTATTAGAGATGGATTTTTTATTTTGCAGGACAAAGTATAGTTAATTCCAGCTCTGAGACTTGGAGGGAAAAATATGACAGACATCATAGTATTACAGTATTTTAGTGGACAGGCCTTGCCTTTTACAAGAAAGCCTTCTGGATGCTATCTGTTAGTCTACTGCAATTCCCAGGGCTCTTCTTGTGCCACAGGACAGTGGACTGAAGAATAAAATGGGAGAGAAAACATTTCATGTCAGGACTTCGGGATGGCTTTGAAATACTTTCTGGCAGACTGCTTATGGCATAAGGCTTATGTTGCTACCTGAAATGCATAGCTGTGGCCAGCAGGTGAAACAACCTCTGATTTTAAATAAATGTTAGAGGTTCTAACTCTCTTCTCCAGCAACCCCTGAGTTCATTAATGTCACTAAGTCAAGAATGCTACAAACTACTTTCATGTTTATAGTTATAAAATCATGTAGGGAGTGTATTACTGAAAAATGTATGATGCCGGTATCACTTCTACCAATTCTCTCAGGCTTCACCTATGCTGATATACTGGAGAGTGCCTGAGAATGTAATTTTCCATCCCGCCAAGCCATGAGCACAGCTCTTGGCAAGCTTTTCAACCTGTGCTGACCCACACTCTCCCAAGCAATGCCCAAGCACGGGGTCAGACATTTCCAAGGACCAGTCTCAGCAGGGAACTGGATGCAGTTGTCCCAGTTTTGGAGACGAAAATGCTTATTAGCTCAGGCGTGTCTCACCGTGTGTCAGCTGCCCAATACAGCATCCAGGAAATTTATGTTCAATTTACCAGTGCAGATCATGCCTATGTGCTCAAAACAGTCGAGCCATACATTGCTTTAGAGCCTCCCTCTGCTGAAGTAGCCAGGATGTGATTTCAGGATGGCTTGGGAGAGTTTCAAAGAATCCTGATTTCATAGCTCAATAGGTTGGAAAAACAAATCCTTGTCAGAAACAACAGCAATAAACACTCCTTCGAGGGGCAGGGGGGGAACGGGGGGAAGAAGATTCCTTTCATTGTGAACTGTTGCAGCAGGAACCTCCAACAATATCTCATACTGTGTCTGCTGTCAAGTTTTAACTACAAGTTTTACGTGGACACCTTATGCACCAGGGGTGAGTTTTACTTCTGAAGTAAAGATTCTGACAACAGTCACTGTTGTATGAAAAACCTCTTTAAAAATAAATAAATAAATAGATGGATAGATAGATAGGCAGGGGTAGAAAAACAGATTTAACTGCAAAGCATCTGTTTCCAGAGTTCCTGTCAATCAAATCCACAAAAATAGTACTGTATTATCTTTTCTGTAAATTCTAATAAGGTTGATGGTATTTTTCATCTTCATGTTTAGGCACTTAAGACTGAGAATTCAGAGTTATGTAATTTGACAAAGTCTGCAGAGAAAGTAATTTCCAGAGCTGAGGTTAGTCACCAGTTCCAAGAGCGCTCCAGGTCTCAGTGCTGGCATTTGACAAACTCTGAGACAGCTAAAGGAGCAGGCAGGGTATTCACCAAAGCTGGCATGGACTCTGGCAACTAGAGGACATGGAACATTGCAAGGGCCATGTGGGATTTTCACAGAAACAAGTGAGTAAAAAGGTTCAACCTAAAGCACTAAGGATTTTTTAAATTGCTTTTTCTATTTTTTATTTTAAGGGTACTGTGAAAAAGAAAAGGCCTAGGAGTTTCTTTAAAAATAATTTAACAATCCCTGACATTTTTCTTTCTATTTTTCTGTATCAAAATCTGGGATGATTCTGACTCCAGGCCTTGTGCCTTTACGAGGATAGCTGAATAATTTCTTGATTGCTAAGAAGACATAAGGTGAATCACAGAAAAACTACATGGACTGTAAATTAAAGATAATTTTTTAAAAAAACTTTATCCTAACACTAAGAGAATCACAATTGAATAGCACCAAAAATAAAAACAATGGAAGTAATGCTGAAAAGAGATTAAATTTCTGCCTGACTAGAAGGCATTAATAAAACCTCGTCTAGTAATCAGAGTGTAACAATCAGGCCAGCACAATATCATTGAGAGAACATATTCTAGTGACTAGAGACGATTATGCTACTCAGGAAAATAAATTAATTTTACTTAAGCTGACTCCTGTAATCTTCAAGGCAAGTGTTTCTTTGACTAGTCTGACACAGTTAAAGAAGCACAGATATTCCTGCTATTATAACAAGCATTGCCAGACTCCATAACTACAAAGTGAGCACTTCTGACCTAATAAGCACCATTCCTTGAATTTGGACACAAAGAATGCACTCAAACTTTTACATCATCTCGCAAGACAAGATATTTCATGAGTACCATTTGAATTTATTTATATTGTGAATTAATAGTATTCCAAAGTAGACATTTTGCAACAAATCTAAAGTTCAAAAAATCCTGAAGAGCAATGGCTGCAGGAATTTTCACCTCTACCAATCAATATATCTGTTGGAAGAAGCATTTTCTGAATTTTTGCCAAGTGCAAATGGTATCAACCTGAGCTCGTTTTCCAGAATGTAAGCTTTTCAGAAAAAGTTTTCTTAACGTGTCTGCGTTTTTGAGAAGCAAAGGCCTCTGTTGCAACTCTTTATTAAAAAGTAATGTCTTCTCGAGAACATATTTTTTAAGTTTTGCAAATATACTAACTCATATTTTTTCTGGCATAACAGAATTATGGGGGGTTTTTTTGTTTTTTTTTTTTTTGTTTTTTCATAGATGTTACAAGAAGACAAAATAATTACAGTTAAGGTTTTAACAACATAGTTTTTAAATTTAAAATGAATGATAAGGAGAATGGCATTTACACTTGAGAAGAAAGAAGGGGATTCAGTAATGTACATTCACACAGCCATAAATTATTGTGTTGTATCTAAGCTGTCACAGACCATATGTATTCACCCACACTGTAATACGGCTTCAGCAAGTTTCCTGAATTTCTCAGCTAAAAATAAGGTTTTGGGAACAGAAGGAATTGAACACTTCACATAGCAGCCTTTAACGCACCCTCAAAATCAAACAATTAGTAGGACCAAAGATAGGATGAGATCTAGTCCTATATCGAGGCTTGCATTTCTTAAGCTGTTTTCCATATAGAAAGAAATAAAAGCTTCTGACAAGCAGAGAAAGGAGGGACAGGTCAAATCTGTGTTAGATTAAATGGTTACACTGTTAAGTTTTACCATATGTTGATTGTCCAAAACATTATAAATATAATTGAGTATAAAATACTTTTTTTACGGAGAGGTGTTCAACCAGTACAAATTAGCTGCAATTAAATCCTGCCCTTGCTGATTACTGTATGTGTTCAACTGTCAGTCTTTCATATCTGCTCACACTATAGCTCATTTCAAGCAATATCCAACTGTGTACAGATTTCAAACTGATTTAAATCACTTCAGTCTAGTAAGGAAGAAATGAGAGGCGGCAGTGAAATTCAAGGCACAGACAAACTCTATTCTGCCACAAGTCACAGGAACAGTGTGCACAGAGACAGCTAACCTGAACAGGGCACCTTCCACCAGGGGTGAAAACTTTTGTAGAATCCTTAAGTCAGATGTAAATGTTTCTGGATAACAACCACACTCCCTCTTTTCTTCTATGGCTGTTTTTTTTTTTGGTGTGTGTTTAATGTTAATGCATGGTTTTGGAGATTAAAATGCCTCTTTTCTATGTTCAGGGAAAGTTCAGCATAGTCAACTGCAGGAGCAACTAAATCAATGTAGCCCGTTACTGCCTCCTTTCAAGGGGCAGAAAAGTAATTCTATTTCCATGCTCATTCACTCTTCATTTCTTGTACTGATTATGCCAATTAGAGCAGTCCTTTTAGCAATGAGGGCATCTGTCTCCTAGAAATCTTACCCGTCTGTTTATATGCTTGCAGGTACTGACAGCTGTAGAACGAATTTGATATAGATCATTTAACTATCCCCAACAACGAGCGAGGAGATAAGCTACAGACTGAGTGGTAAACACTCTGCCGAGTCATTTATACTGCTTCTGCCCTAGTGTGGTCCTTTCCTTTACTGTGGGATGCAAGCTCCGTAAACTTAAATATATATATATGTATACACACACACGCACACAAAATATATATATATTGTAGAAATTTCCTTTAATCTGGAAGAAATTAATAAATTTTTGGATTGTCTTTATGTGCAAATGACAAATGGGGGGACTGAAGATAGAACTAGATCTACAAAAGATTCATGACTGCACATCTGCAAACACAAAATCTAAGCTCTTTGCCTCTAAAACTCATTAGGTTACAATTATTTATTTTCCAGTATAAAGAATGCCTAATTCATAAATTCTGCTTGGTGCCCTCATGAAGACAAAATTTGTTTTCAAATTCAATTTGAATTCTTTATTCTTAAAGTCCTTGTAACTTGACCCCTAAAGAAGCTCATCTTCATTTTTTTTCTTCTCATGTCTCAGCTTTCCTTTTCTTCTTATAGTCATCTTCCCTGGGTGAGTCCAAGGTTTTCCTTAGGTTGACCCAATAGGAAGGTTCAACTTCCCTCATGCTTTCACTTCACTCAAGAACTTAAAAACTTCCCACAAAACATGCTCTTTTCAGTTAGCTTTCTAACATAGAACTTAATCTTTCCCTTTCCAAATGTTGTCCCTAGATTTTAAGACTCTTGCTTAAGCTTAAATAAATTTAAAAATTAAAAAAAAAAAAAAAGTCAAGAACTAAATGGCATTAATAAGATAAGTATGTAAAACAGACTAATTTCATATTTAATTTCTTTTTACCCCTGTTTTTCACTCTTCTTTTCTCCTGACTTTAATCCCTGTTGAATCTAATTTATATGCTGTGATTGGTATGTTTAAAATAGTCCTACTTTCAACCTGAAGGAGTTGAAAGATGTTACTGCTTTATAGTGTAACAGTATTATTTTGCTTACAGTAGTAACTGTTCAGAGTATCTATGAAGTTCAAATGCAGTAACAGCAGAAGTAAATCCTCTTTAATAATGAACTGATTTTAAAATATACCTTGTTATTTCACGTGTAATATTAGCTGCAGTTAAAGCCACTCTTTCCTGTGAACAGAATATACATGAGTAACAGAGGTTTTTTACATGCCACATATAAAGCAGAGTACTGACCTGCATACAAAAGCATTTAACACACGAAAGTAAATGAGGCCATTGGGCAGTAGGTTTATCAGGGAAGAGAGTAACAAATCCTGTACTTTTCAATTTGCTTGAAAATTATTAGGAGAATCCTAAATTGGGCATCATAAAAATCTGTTCATTTCTGAAAATCCTGGCCATCGTCTTCAAGACTGGATGCCTTTTGTGCTTTGAGACTGAGAATTCAAAAATGCAGACCTACAATAGCCAAGCTGCCCCTTTTTATCAGGAGGCTTTGGGTATCCCTCAAGACTTTTATATAAATGTAGTGCACTCTGGTTTACATTAGAAAAGGAAACATTTATCTTATCACATTGATATCGGCTCAGTACAATATTACATTCTGGAATAAGAAAATATTGCAACTTTTCTTGAAAAGGTCAAGAGGTACTGTTTATCTTCAGGGCATAATGAATTACATCGTATTGCCTCTCTAAGAACTCTGAAAGAACAGAACATGTTTTGATGCATCGTGCACAACTCAGTGCTCCGAGACAGTAGGTGGAGTAATAAACAAAGCTGTAGCGTAATATTTCAAGCTTCAAAATTATCTATAAATATAAAAGTATGTGAGAAACCTGGGTAGTAGCTAGTGCTTTTGCTATTAAAAAAAACTATGTGGGACAATTATCATAAGGGATAACCTACAAATCTCATCAACCTCCTGACTGCATCCTAAATTAAAGTTTACTTATTTATGTTATTAGATATTAAAATTTACAGGTGCTCTACAAGGTAATGGAACAGCTTCTGGGTTTGCAGTTTTATAGTCAAAATACATCTTTTTATTTATGAAAATCACATTCCCTGTTATGTCTGACTGCTAAATCTACACTGCAAAGATCGCACTCTTAATTACTGTTATTGCTTACTAAATACTGCCCATTGTTCTGAAATGTTTCAAGTAAAGTTTTACAGTGAATAATTGGTAGAGAAAAAAGATTAGATTATAATAACCAAATCAGAAGTCCCAATAACATAGACTCACATCTCCTCATATTTCCTGCATCAAGCCCAGGAACTTGTGGAAATTTTAGTGGAAAATCTATGATGATACTTATCAGGCAAAAAATGTTTTACCCCCAGGAAACAATGAAAACACAAGCAAATTTTTAATAACCTTATCTTTCAGCAGAGTTTCATCTATATCCAATAAATTGTCTATGACAAAAATTTAGTAAGAAGTAATATGTGATTTAGTCCAACATGTTCATTTTTGAAAATAAGTGAGAAATTGAACTATCAACTGAACAAGGGTCTGTGGAAAAAAAAAAAAAGAGTTAAACTAGAGACTAGTGGCAACCTAATGCAGTTGAAAAACCTCTAGTGCTCTGCAAACTTCTGCCTGCAATCATATTTTGCCTGGTGTATTTGAAATTAGAAGCACACAGATGGAGCCAATAATCTGAATAATCTGAAATTATTCAGACCAATAATCTGAAAGGTAGGCATGGGCCCTAGGATGTCTCTTTATTAGCTCACAGCTGGGATGCTCAGCTACTACCTTCTAGCCAAGACTGCTGCAGAAATCTTTTCCTTACTCTGTTCAGTTTACATTCAAAACAGTAATCACAGTGCTCAGGTTTTACTTTACCTCTTATTACAGGAAAGGAGAAGTACTCACGACCTGGAACTTCTTAGATGGCCGGTGAGAGCTAACAGCACCAGCTCTTGTAATCTGCTCCCTCAACACAAGAACTCACAATTCAGTTTATTCTACCATGAGATCTCGAGCCACACAGTGGTCAGAGGAGTATCAGTAGGCAGGGGGTGCTCTAACACATACTACAGATCTTTAGCGATGTGAGAAAAAAAAGTGAAGAGACAAACCTGCAGTCATACCTAGATTAAACATGTAGGACAGACAGGAACACCTTCAACTTCCATTCAGTTTAGAAAAGAGCTAAGAAATAGAGAGGAGGAAATAGAGAAGAGGTGAATATAGAAATCTTCCTATTTGTGGGTGCTGGGTCAATAAGAAAATAATGAAGATCATTGAGAATTGTACTGCTTAAGGGCTCTAACCCTCCATCAGACTAACATACAGAAATGCCACAGCAGTGCCAACAGAACAGCTTCAATGGCAAGATCAGGCAAGAGGACAATAATATGGATTTTGTGGTTATGGGAGATGGAGACATGATCGAATTGAATAAACAGACAAGCAATCAGGATCACAATGCTATTCAGCAATTTTGAAAATTGAGTCTGGCCTGTCATATACAGAAATTAAGTAACTTTTGGAATAAAGTAATGAAAATTAAAAGATATTTTGTATTACAAAAGTTTTGAAAACCAATCTTCATGAATTCTTTAGTTCTTTGGTAGATCTCTTTTTCCCCCTGTTTCTCCCAAGGGAGATGATGAAGTTAAAGCATATAAAATCATTGATATAAAAGGTTCATCAAAGATATCAAGAGATGTTCTGTGGAAAAGGAAGCAAGATACATTTTGGTCAGATTTCAAGACAACGATCACATCTGCTTCTGTTCAAACTGCAGTGAACAAAACCACATACAACATTTTTTCTCCTCTGGTTTTCTTTCCAAAGTATTTTTTACTCTCTTAAAATTTGTCACAACCAAAGCAAAAGCCAAGAAGAAAAAAGTACAGAGTTATAGGGAGGAATATTTTTAATAGCTTAATATCAGATTAATGATAAATATTAATAGTCTTGAATATGGCTATGCTCAGTTCTGTCTGGCTCATGCATATGTTATTTGAGTTTTGAAGCAGAGCTTTTGTTCAGAATAATACTCCTGATTTTAAGGAGAGTGCTTTAGTGTGCACAAAATACCTAACAAATTACCTTTGGTGTCCAAACTGCTAAAATAATTAGCTAAATTCATAACTATAAAGTAGTAAAAAATAAATATAGGTTATGTACCTATAAGCCCACACATTTAGCCAAATTCTGTAATTTGTCCCTTACTATTTAGGAAATAATCCATGTAAGTGGATAGCTTTGCTTTCCACACCTTTCAAGAAAAAAACTCTTGAATTTAAAACTGAAGTTCTCAACTTTTATTTTTTACCTTTTATCTGACTTTCCTGCATCTCATTTAACTCTTATCATGTCCTCCCAATGCTTTCAGTTGCTTTTTTTGTTCCTTCAAAGCAGAGCTATTTGGCATCCACAAATTTCTCACTGGATTTTGAGAACCAAAATCCATAAATTAATTTTAAATACAGAGTCAAAAGTTGTTCCTTCATACCCTTTTTGGATGAATCAATACTGGATAACAGTGTTGATAAATTATAATAATTCAGACCTGCTAAAAGGACCGCTTGTACCTTTAGTAAGTCAGGTCACCATTCTCTGAGGAGGAACTGAAAATATTCCTGGACTCATTGGGCACCTTAGATTTAACACTTGGCCCCTCAGAGCAGTTTTCATCTTTTAGAACAGTTTTGTGGCTTTAAGGAACTTTTCTGAAGGGCTTGGTTAGCTCCAGGCACTTAACCCTGGTTGTGCACTTGCAGTGCACCAAAGGCTGTGGCTGCCAGCTAGGAAGTCATTGAGAGTGTTGATGAAGAGACACGACAATCTGCCATGGCACAGTGAGTCCCAGAATGAAATTACATCCTTGATGCAACCTATATGTTTTGAAAAAAACATGAAGAAATAAGGTGCTGCCTGAGGATCTAAAGACATTTTGGAAGCCACCTTAGGAAGCAGGAGAGGGACAGAGAAGAACAAAAAAGTTTGGAGGAAAGTGGATTTTATTATCATCATTCAAGTATTTCCAACCATGCAGCAATTAGTGGTCATCCTTGGAAAAGGCAAAGTAAGAAAAGAAAGCAAGAAGAGCAGTTTCTGCCTTGAGGAATCTTTCACATCTCATTCACATCACAGGGACTGCTGGAAGTTACAGTTACCCCTTACAGCACTTGTCTGATCATTGGCCTATGTGTAAAAAATATTCAATATTTTGTGCCATTCTTCTCTAATATTGCCAGAGAAAGCTCTTTTCCTTCAAACTGAAGTTTCTCTATTAAGCCTCAGGTGGATAGAGAAGGGCCTGTAAGGACAAGAAGGATAAGAAAAGCCCTTAGGACACTTACTGCAGTTAATCCTAAAAAGGAAGAAACAAAAAAGATATTTGTTCATCACATTATTCAGAAATATATAGGGGATATCAGGCCTTTCTAACAGATTTTTATTATTAGGGAAATCATTAAAGAAAAGGAAAAACTCCAGTCAGAAATTACAGAACATAGTGCTAGACGTTGGATAAATACAGCACACAGACAGGCTTTGGAAAATATGGTCAAGAAGTTTAAGGGGCCACTGAATGAAAGTATAATTAAGTTTTGTAGCATAATGTTTCTCATGCATCTACTGTGACTCAACAATACAAAATCAAGCCAGGCTTGATGGGGCTTTGAGCAACCTGCTCTAGTGGGAGGTGTCCCTGCCCATGGCAGGGGGGTTGGAGCTCGATGATCTTCAAGGTCCCTTCCAACTCTAACTCTATGATTCTATGAAAACCAAAAGGTTAAAGGATATTTTATTTATCTATTCATATAAACTCCAGGAAGACAAATTTTTGGCCTATCTTTAAAAGCAATGAAAACCAGCCTCAAAATAAAAGGATAAGTTGTTATGAGAAGGTTTCAGTAGCAAGATTCCACACAGTAGCAAAGCCAGACTGTGCAAGTCACCTTGCTGCATCCAGATATGCCCTGATTTGCATTCTGAGATATTTTAGCACCTGAGAGGATTAATACCCAGGTATGTAAATACAGTGGTGCATCACAGTCAGCTACCAAAATGCAGTTAGTCCAGGATGATATACCACACTGGCACTTCAAAGATGCATACTGGCAAGCTCTGGTAAAGGTTTTCGG
>VZRU01002160.1:257047-271647 GCA_013398155.1 Pedionomus torquatus
TTATCACTGTACAGCTCACTCAGTTGCCTCTTGTAGTGAGTCACCATATGCATTTATGGAAGTGAAAGGATAAAAGGATTGATAAATGTGGCAAAGGAATGGTCCCTTTAACTAATTCAAGGCAAGGCAAGCACAATTAAATGACTCTTACCAAACAAGGAAATGTAAAGATCATTGCATCATCTGTGTAATAATCCTCATCTCTGACGGAATGTGGTTTATTTTTCACTATGACTGATTTATTTACTCTGTTCAGAAATAAGTCTTTCCTTTGGAAAAAGAAACAAAGTTGTGTTATTTTTACACAGTCTCAGATGAAACTGAAGCTTTTGTTTACTGTCAAACCTAACTATAATGAAATAAAAGCATAAATAAATAAATACAACATTTTAAAGTCATTATTTATGTTTTGTGTCCTGCAGAAGCTTCCTCATGCATTTTGGAGATGTAAGTCCAGTTCCATAGACCTCTTATACCACATGCTAAAAATGAGAATAGTCTGCCATACTCTGGTGAAAGGAAGGTTTCATTTTTTTGTATTGCACAGAAATCGCTAAATTCTAAAATTCTAAATTCTAATTTCAATTCTGGCATGATTTCATCAGGCCCTATCATTTCTGGTACAAGTTATTCACATAACACATCCAAATCTCATTTATATTTTCAACTAAGATGCCAAACAATTCTGTTATTATTTACATTGTCAAAATGCCTGAGTCATAGACTAGAAATCTATTGTGCTGGTACTGTGCAAATACTGAACACACTGGCAGTCTCTGCCCCTCAGAGGTTACCAGGCAAGGACAAGAGAAGTGAAATACATAAATGCATGCAGAACAGAGAGGGGAAATCATAATGAGACAATGAAGTAACATTGTGAGCATGAGATTAGTGATCTTTGTATACTACCCCAACCATTGTCTATATCTAAATATGTCTCTGAAGTAGAAGAATGAAGTCATTACTGATGTACTCCATCAACCCACTGGAAGCAGTAATAAAAAGTTACTGTGAAAAATTAGGAAAATGGAAAACTTTTACTGAGGTATTTGAAGAAAAGAGATCAAAAAAGTTGATGGATAATTAAGTGTGCAAGAAAAGGTAAGACTAACTACATTTTGTTTTAAGTGGTCTAACAGGAAATATATTGTTAAGGTACAAATAAAATGAAATCAGATCAGTTCATTACTATCCTTTGTTAAACTTCTCTATAAGAAACGAGAAGCTTCATCTGCTAAATCCCTCTCTAGCATTTAAATCCAACAATTTATTCTGTATTAGTTACCCGTCATTTAAAATTTTATAATGTAACTAATTACAATAGCTTTGCATTCTTAACTCCGTCAATTCAAAGAAGCTAGACAAGTCTTTCAGTTTACCAGGTATTACATCAGGTTGTTTCAGTACATGAATGCTACTATGTATCAATTCACTGGATTAATCTAAACTGGTTAATCTAAAAACAACAACGAAAAAAGTTTAATTAGAAAGCAAGAGGAAACTTCCCTTCTATTTTGTTTTGGTAAGAAAACTCATCACGTGGGTGACTCCTCAAAAGGAACTCAGAAAGCTCATAAATATGAATTTATAGCCAGAGAATAGAGGAGCCCGTTACTAAGAGTCAAAGGTCCACTACTCTTCCCCTTTGATAAGGAGGAAGCTTGGACATCTTCTTCCTTCTCGCTTGGACAGTACAGCAAAAACTCTCCCACTTTACCACCCTTAGCACTGAGTTTGCTTTCCCATTCTACTGTCCTTTAATAGATGAACAGAGACACTCTTTTAGAGGTTACCAGTATTTCATACCATTATAAAACCACTATTTTTGTCCCTTAAACAGAGGCTACTTTTGTTACAGAAAGATGAATGTCTGAATACCACATATCCCTTCACTAGAGATGTGCTAATATACCAGTCTGCAGAACCTGACTTCAATGCACAATATTCAACCTTTTGCATTTTTGCATTTATACAGATGTTTAGTAATACAACTGCTCAGCCTCTTAGCAGTTGTCAAAATTAACAAAGGGTGGAGTTATTAATTAATTACAGTAATGTGTAGATGCTTAAATTGGGGCCCCATTAGATTTGATGTTGCACATGTATGGCATAAAACATCAGGTAAACACACAGTAGGAAAGAGCAAAAGGCAAGGACAAAGTGGTACCGGTTACTACAAACGCAAGAGTTTCAGTCGACCCACAGACCAGCCACTGAGAGGTTGCTGCAGGCACCGCATGGATGTGAGCTTCATGGAGAGCAACTGATAGAGAGGATTTACACATTTTTATGGGGAACTCCTCGCAAGTCTAATAAGCAGCTTGGAAGAAAGCACGAAGGTGGCTGACCGAAAACCGGAGTAATCAGCAACGAAGGCTGGCATCACTGGAAGAGTGGAAATTAAAGCTGTAGTTTTGGTAAGACCATTCAGGAAATAAGATTGCGGGAGAAAGGGAGAAGGGAAGATGTGGAAGTGTTGGGCACTCAGAAAACATCCAAAATCCTACCTTCACCCCAGTTCTTTGGGTCTGATTATTGACAAGGAGTGAGTGTACAAGAATGAAAAGACTAAGTCATGTAAGAAGTGACAGAAACAGAAGAAATGGAAGCAGAGATGAGAAATTAAAGGTTCTTGGAGTGTTTATGGTCTGTTGAAAGCCAGGAAAACACTGTAGACAATAGGAAGGAAGGGGAAGACTATATATTGTATAGCTATGCAGCTTGAGACTAGTGATCAGGAGATGGAAGGAATAACTCAGGTATGAGAGAAAAAGAGATTGAGAGCAGTAATGCTGATTTTCAGAGATCTTCACCAGTTTCAACAAAGGTTCCAGTCCTCCTACCAGATCTTTTAGTGAAATACTCAGCAGGGAGAAAGAATTTTCCTTATGGACCAGAGTAAAAGAACAAACCAAACCAAAACCAAAACAAACAAGTAAACAACAACAACAAAAAACACTAAACAAAACAAAAAAACAAGTGAAAAGAACTTTAAGATAGCTGACTTCAAAGACATTTATTTCCCTTGTTATTCTTGTATAGACCTGAGAGAAACTCTTTTACCTTTTAGAAATGGTAGCAACTATCAACATGGTAGAAACTTTTAGGGTGTGACTACTTTAACACTATTTTTACCACAAGACTGTTTGAAATGACATTGAAGCTTTACTCAGGAGTGAAATCTGAAAAGTTGATTTCCTCATTCAGAATCTAAAAATGACAGCATTCTAAGAATTTATGCTTAAATTATTTACTTTTTCACAGTTTGGAACAGTTGGTGTTCACTGCTTTCTAAACACAGCCTAACACCAGTTAAAAGGGGAGATGCATTGCATTCGATGTCCCATAGCAGACAGCTACAGAATATTCAGTAATTAAAATCCCTCAGCTTTTATCAGACCTTCTAAATCATGTCTCACTTTTCATTTAATGAAGACAAAAGATGACCTAGAGGTGACCTAATTATTAGATTTTGGGGAGACTAGGATTCAAGTCCCTCTTAGCTGTTCATGTTCAGATGTAAACCAAATGATTATTTGCATATAATGTGGATTACAACCTAAAAGTATAAAGTTCTGCAGAGGGTAGGCAGGAACCAGTATTTCTTTGAGAGCAGTTCTGTTTATGTTATAGCTTCTCAGTTTGCATTTCATAAAAGGACCTTTCATCTTTTCACCCTGTGCTAGGTGAACTCTCTCGCCAGCCCAGGCAGCTTATCACTGCTGTCAGGAAAGGTGTTAGCAAACAGTGTGCATACCCTACACACATGCAGTTACAAATAAACGAGCAAATCTTATACTGTTCATTGCCAAGTGGGAACCACAGCTACAATTGCTGTCTAAGTAAGGTCAGGCTAGTATTCACATTTAAAAAAAAAAAAAGACCCTTATTTCCAAAGCAGAGATTGTCTTCTGTGCTGATTTTAAGTATTTTGTTCCATAATTTGTGCTTTAAACTTTTTTTCCACAATTTTTCCACACCAAAATAAATGTAAAGAAAATAACAAAGCTGAAACAAACAGCCATACAGAACAGAGACTTTTAAAATACTTGGTCCAGATGTTTGTGTCTCAAACTCATCTGTGGTTATAGTGATGCAATACTACTGAAGTACATGCAGTTTCAGGCCCAAAATGTTGTGAGTGGAGTTTAAAAACACTAGGCAAACAGTACCTGAAGCTGCTGTGAAATTGGCAATTCAGATTGCAGGGCAAAATCTGTGCAAAGAAGGAAGAGTAGTGTGGGATAACTTTTGAAAGAGTGTGGGGATATTGGGGCAGGTTCTCCACATAACATCCATTTGGAAGAACACATGATCCTCATTGGACATGAACCAACTAGGCTAGAAATAAGGGAAGAAACCAAGGCCAAAGTTATGGAAGGAGGATGTCTGAAGGAAAACTGATGAGCGTAAAGTTTAAGGTTTAAATTTAATATTTCACAAGGTATAGCTTGCCAAAGGAAGAAAAATACAGAACTAGATCATGAAACAGCCCTCCAAAGGCAGGAGGATAAGAATGAAATGGTTTGGCCACCGTAATCAACTTACAGGGAAAGGAATCATTGAGGAAAATAGTCCAAGAAATATAGACGTATCTAAGAAATTTCTCCTTTGGAAAAAGCTAAAAAACACATACAAGGATATTCAAAATGCACAGGACAGTGCAAAGACTGGAAAGAGCAGAGCTATCAAAACAGCCACTGATCATGTGAGTGTCACTGTTGCTATAAAGAAGGAAGAAATATGACAAAAGATCTAAGTGGATGCATGAGAGAAGGTGCACCTAAATGCTTACAAAACAAATTGGGGTGATTATTAATTAAACACGGAGGGGAGAGGGAAAATTTTAAGTGAAACTGAAAATGTATGTTAGAATGTGTTGAGTACCAGCAGCAGCCTATCTCACCAGCCCATATGCTCCCCCAAAGTACAATATGTGGCAACTTGCCTCATGGTTGCATTCAGCTGAAAGACCAGGAGAAATTGAAAGTGCAGCTTTTGCATTGCTTTCTGTTCACATGTATTACCAACACCTTTGATAACCTGGACTCCGTTAAAAGCATCGCCACCAAAACATGCTGATAACCATCACAAGGAGGGGCAAGGAGAAGCAGAAGGGCTGTTGGAAGAAAGCAGGCCCCATGGGCACAGAACCCAGGCTGCTGCTGGGCTAGAAATGTTTTTTTCTTTTGTGTTTCATGAATAAAATACACGGTGTGTGAGCGAATATACATTACTGTTTCATATACTGACTGAAAATGAAGATATTTTGTTTTCAGAAAACATTAGTTATAAACTTAACATGGTAGGGCTGCTGGCTTTGCACACACTTTACTGTTATTTCGGTATTTGTATTTTCAATTACATATAAAAATCAGACGTCAGTGAATTGTAACATTCACTAGGAATTTCTGGGTGTCTGATGAATCACAGTTAACACTGGTGCAATTATTTATGTTTTAATGCTATCTGATGTCCAAGAACTGCTTGGCTAGTCCACTTACACATAAGCCATTAGCCAAGATTTCCCAGATAGTTTAAGAAAACAAATACCAACCTACAGAGTGTTTGCTGAATTGGTTTCTCAGATAATTTATTAGACGTTTGTGTTTTGTGACTGGCCATTTAAATCATATAATATTGCCTTCACTCCCTGGTTGAAAGACTGAAGAACTAAAACTTCTTAGTTTAAGTAAAAAGCAACAAGGGAGAAATGGCAAGTGCTGCGCATAAGTGATTCTCTTGAAATAGAAACAGTTATCTAGTCCAAAAAAAAAAATATAGCATCACAATCAATTTCATCAATTAGGAATAGGAAAAGAATGAAGTAATGTTCAGGATTCAAACATTTTTGTTGTGAACTCCAGTAAGATGACTTGCAGCTACAGAAACCAGAATTAATAATACAATATTATTTAATCAAGTTTTGTATACTCTTTAGTATGGATTTCAAAAAGAGTATCTACCTCATATAATTTACAGGCTGAATGCCTGGCAAGTAAGGTATGCAATTTGCTCCCTGATTCTCTGAACCCAGTTTCTAAAACCTGCCAGTCATCATTTAACCAACTAAAATGGGCAGCTGTGTTAGGAAAGTGATTTTTCACACAGAACCTAATGGCATCTGAACAAATATGAATAATATCTGAAATAACATTTTAGCAGTTAGTAGGGCTTGAAAATTTCTCTGAAATGTATTTGCTCCTGGCTGGCTCACAATATTAGAGCCGGTAGACCCTGAGCAGAACCAGCACACTGTTGCCTTGCCTTGAAGTGACTTGTAAGGAAGATGGTAACCCTTTCTTTGGTGGCTGGCAGAAGGCTATTCCATAAAAAAAAGGATTTTCCTTGTAAACTTGTGCAACTGGGCTTGTTAATGCATAGTTGCGAAAGGGATGAGGTAGGGACAAAGCCACACAAACTCTCAGTATGCTCCCTTCCCTTCAGTAGTACATGCAAGAAGGACAGGTGCTCTAACGAAGCAATTACCTCCTTTGAGCTGCAAGCATTGCACCTTGCTATCTTGAGTAGCCTTATGTAATGTTATTTGAAAAAACACCTGAAATTCCTGTATCCTCAGGAAACCTTGAAAAAGATAAAGTGACCAGAATTCTCCTTGAAGAACAAGATGTTTCAGAAATAAGAAATACTTTGGATTCTTCAAAGTTAGGAGAGAAAAAAACAGGAACATGGGTGAGGGTTAACACTATGCCCATAATGAAGTATTAACTATAGTTGTGTGGTTTGAGTTTTTTGAAGGTATACTACGTTTTTTTAACTTATTAATATGCATCTTCCAATAGCAATCAGCCACCCTGGTTTTATCCATACTAAGCTAAGTACATCTTAATGTGATATGTGCATTTCAAATGATGACATACCTCAATGTAGAGCTAATAAGAAACAGTACAGCTGTAAAAGTAAAAACAAAACCTATTCTCTTTCCCCAACCTCAGACAGAAATTAATGAAGTCATCAGGGTGCTGGAGTAGTCAGCAAATGCAAATGCTACCTTAAGGATTGCTTATACTGCAAACTTCAAATAGAAAGAGGTAGAAATAGGAGCTACTCAATCACTGGCTAACTGGGACTGTAGGTGTGAGATTTAGAAACACTATTAATAGGCAACCATTAGAGAACTGGGATTTTTTTTCCATTGTTTCTATTTTCAGGAAAAAATCCCTCCAAATCTGTGCAGTTCTGCAACAAAGTATACATAAACCATGGGTAATCACAGCTGCTTTGTTAGTTTAGAAAAAAGGTACAGTGTTTATCAGATACATAGTGTGTTTCCTTCTTCCAGAATATCAGAATAATATATTACCATTTTGAAATATAAAAAAAAATATAAATATCCTTATATAACCAGCAGGGACAACCAGCAGGAACAACAGGCCAAAACTTCTATCTCTCTTGATACTGGAAGACTCTTAGTTAGATACTGGAAGACTCTTAGACACTGCTAAACTGACAGCATTTTAAAGTATTTGTGATCACAAAACAAAGTCAGCAATTTTAAATTAAATTTTTGACCGTGGGAAACATACTCATCTATCTGCTGAATAGATAACAGAAATGCATATTTCCTAGAGGTCGATGAAGTTGGGTTTCATTGTATCAATTCAAAAGAAGATAACATATTCTAGCAATTTTGAATACAAGGATCTCTCTAAGAATCTAAGAGGGAGGAAAGGAATACTTATCTCTTGTAGAGTTTGTTTTTTCCATTTGCAAGAGCCCTTTCCCTGATGTTTGAAAGATCGAGGAGGTCCTAACCAGAATAGAGGCATATATCAAGTTTCCCATGCTACAGAGAAGGTGTTTTATAATTTTTCTGTACAGTTTGGGAAGTGTTATATTATCTAGCAGCAGATTATACAATTGCAGAAAAAGGGAAACTGTTTTTCCAGTTTTCAATGCCAGGTTAGGTAAGAGGAGGTGTGTTTTTATTATCATCTGCACTGCAGACGAGACTCCCTTAGGCAGGAAAAAACCTGAACTGTCAGAACTCCGCCAACTTTTTGGGAAGGCAAGTTGATAGGGTTCCTTAATACAGAAGAACTGGGGGAAAAAAAAAAAGAAAAAAAAAGAAAAAAAAAGAAAAAAAAGTAAATGCAAAAGCAAACATGCACAGTGAGATAAAGAGACAGGGCTCCTATCATCTCTGATGGCATGGCAACCATGGCCTTTTCTGTAGTCCCTCTATTGCTGTATGAAGAGAACGGGGTAAGGAGTTGATCAAATCTGGCACGAAGGAACTACGATCTGAGTTCTCACTATTATTGCCAAAAGTCTGTCCTCTAATTAAACTAATAAATATAGTTACGAAGTTTTCCTCTGCGTGCTCAGAGCAAGCTAGTGTGAAATGAGGAACCTTCCTAAGAATAATAAGCTGAAAACATTATAAAAAGTTCTAATATCACCATGCCTATTAGTACAGCAGCTGTTATAAAAACGTATCCAGATAGAGGCTGTCCTGGATAGTAATTAGAATAACAGTAAATAGGAATTCAGATATTGAGATCACTGTTCTGACTTACCACAGAAAAATTATCTATGGTGTAAAGAATATTACTGGGATCAAGATGACACTAAAGCCACTAAATATTATTCAGTTATACTGGAGGGTATCTGCAGTCATTTTTCTTCTATTATTACTGAAAACTCTTCAAAAACACAACATTCCTGTTTCTTTAGGAAACAGTCTTTTCCTTGTACTGCTAGAAAACCTTGCACAATGGGAACAAAGAACTTCATCGAGTTTTTAAGGCCCAGTAATACAAATAGCTACAGTAGCACATCACATCTAAACAATTTTTAATGTACTGCTAGTATCTACATCTGAGAAGGACTGCAACATCCTACTCAGTTGCATATGAACCTTCAAAGTCCTCACATCACGGAACAGCCCTTCCTGCTTTTATTTTATTTTTTAAAATGCTTATATTCCTGAACAAGTAAATCTTTCCATGTGTATTTAAGAAAAAAAAACGGATCTCTCATATCTCTTCCTAAGAAAGAAGTTGTGATAAGAAAGTATGCGTTCTACTACATGTAAAATTGGAAATGTTCATTTTCAGTAGCTAATTGAAAGGAACAAATGTCTGTACCTTTTAAACATACTCATCCTAAGAAAACAAAGAAGGTTCTCCTTGGGGCGGTATCTCAATTACTAGATTACAGAGCAGCTGTAAAGCATATTTAAAAGTCATATAAAGTCTTTGAAAGAACTCTAAGTGAAAACTCTGAAAGTTTTCTTCAATAAAACTGTTTAGTATTAGAGGAAATCATATTACACTGCACCCTTCTTAATAGCATCTCATACTGGTATTTCTATTCTTTATATTGTCCAAGAAGTGTATTTGATTAAACTGGGGCAGAAAATTTGTTTCACATGCACATTTATTCTTGTATTTGACTACACTTAATTAGGAAAATGCTAAAAACTGATCACCTATTTTTCATTTAAAAAAAGGCATCTATTTAAAATCAGTATGTTATAACCTAACTTTTGTAATGCTTCTAGTTATACCTGTTATGATGCTACTGAATAAATTGCATATAATTTTCACAATAATCAGCATTTTTTATTTCTAAAATAAAATGTTTTCCAGTAATTTTTGTATATTAATGGGACCTTCTGTTATCCAAAATACATTCGAGTAGGCACAAAAGATTATTTTCTGTGATGGGTGCTGGTTAATGATGGCAGCCTTAATACTTTGCCAAGTGCAATTTGCAACTTGATTTCTTAAGGAAAAATAATACCCAAAGATGAAGCCACTGAGTTGTTTTTACATTAAATCAGTTTTATTTCCAAAAAGTACAAATGGAACTATGCTTTACTGTTATGACTCTGAAAGAAATATATTTTTAGGTCCCCTTATCCTTGCAATGATTGCTGCCCCATCATACAGCAATTGTTTTAAAGATGTATCAAGAAAAGTATGGGCAATTTCTGGCTAGCTATTTAAACTGCAGGCTTTACATCCAAGACATTACTGCTGATCGATTTCCCTTTTGATTGGAATTCAAAAAACGTGCGGGAACAATATTTTAAAACCTGCACTTTTGAAATCCCATTGAACTAATGAGATGGATCAAGGGACGAGTGCTATATTCCTAATGCTTTCCGTTTCTTGATCCTCTTCAATAGGGTTTCAGGAACATATTTTTAAAAAAAGAGTTCTGTATTTTTTGTTTGCTAGTAATCAAATAGGAAATCAATGAAGTCATGCCCTGGACTGCTCTAATTTGGATAGCTGGTCTGGAATGATGCTGCTTTCTCTAGATATGAAGCAAAATTTTCCCCAAAATAAAGGATGTTGTTGATTAAAGAGGAGACGAGCATCTACTCTGCTTGTTTTGTGGTGACCTAAACATCCTGACCTACATTTGCCCCTGATATTTACTTCAGTGAGTGTTTTGCGTTCTACGATGACGTAAGAGAAGTCTCTTGACTTTCCACTTCTGTCAGGCCATTGATACCGACTTTTGCACTGGTCTATTTAGAACCCAGCAGTACTTATTATTGCTTGATCCTGTGAAGTACTGTGGCTTCTTTGGAGAATAACAGTGAAGAATAATATTTAGGGATCATGATTAATGGGATGACAACAAAATATTTAAACATGAATGACTAATTACATCAAATCAGGCTCTCAGGCACCTTTTAAAAATGGCTCAGCTTTGATTACTAAAAACATTAGACATTTTGACAAAATTTTTATAGATACTTTCTATGCAAAAGATCAAATTTCAACTGTAATTCAAGGGGGATATTGCATATAAAACTGTTTGCCAGTAGCAGGCAAAAGAAAGAGGAACCTGTAAGTCAAACATAGTCTTACTGGCATAGATATAAGAAAGATCACTCATTTTAAAAATGCAAACTTGTTTGAATATTACTGTATCCCTTAGTATGAGAAATAAAGAGCTGATTGATACTTTTCTTCTTATGTGTTAGCTTATGTTTGTGATTAGATTAAGACATGTTTGTGTCTCATCCTAAATTTAGCCCTTTTAACAAGAGTTTTCCAACAAGAGAGCTACTGAAGATCAAAGCATGCATAGAGCTACTTAAAATGGGTTATAAGTGAAGAAGCACATGCAAGGATTTGAGGATTTACTTTGCCCTGTAGCTAAAAGCGACAAGAATGGATCCCACAAGAGTCCTGAATTCAAAGGACCACTTCCCTATTAGCCACCAGCAGATGAGCAGGGAAGCATTCCGTAAATCACAGTAGTGGTCTGGGCTAACCTCATGTATATGTTATGCTTCTCCCTTGATGGACAGATCATGATAACTTATGAGGTTTTATGGATCCAATCTAAAATGAACAGAACATTTGTATTATCCTGCTTATTATATATCATACCACATAGGAAACAATTTGAGTGGCTGCCACTCATCTGAGACACTATTACCAAAGTCTCACCAAAGTCAATGGATCGATAATGGTGAAAGGGACAAGAGTAAAATCCTAAGGGCAAGCAAGCTAAAAATACGTTCTTTTCACAATCTTTTCACTGAGTCAATATTATCTTTTCCCGTAGTTTTAATGAGGGCTCAATCACAGACAGCCTTTAACCCAAGCCATTTTCCCAAATCAAGCTGAATAAATCTGTTACCACAGCACTGAAGACCGGTTGTCTGCTGTGCTCATAGAGTAGGTTGGAGGCACCCTGTTTTGCCCAAATATTTCCCTGACTCAAGTATGATTGTACGAACTGTGAATAAGCTGTTAGCACAATTATTCTGGAACATGGATTCCAAAAGGGAAAAGCATGTCAATCCCCATGATGATCACTGGTAGTTACAGTATGAAATATACACTTGGCAGTCTGCCACAAACTGGTAATTGTTTATGTGAACATATTTGATTTATAGAAAACAAGAGAGCTATCTTAGTCTAGTTTAATATTGGTTGTTACTGAGGCTCATCTGCTAGTAGTGAGAACACAGGGTGAAATTTGGGCTTCACTGAAGCCTACAGCAAAAATCTAACTGAAGGTAATCAAGTGAGGATTTTGTGTACAATCTTTTTGTGATTGCTTGGAAATTTTGTGTTTGGTGTTTCTTTTTTTTTTTTTTTGGGGTTTTGGGGGGGTTTTTGTTTGGTTGGTTTGTTGTTTTTTTTTTTCCCTGGGATGAATTACTCAGATTGGTTATAAGAGCATGTTTTGTTTTTCTCTTATCTCTCTTCCCATTCCCTTAGCTGCTCTGCTGACATGTTTTGCTGGCAGTAAGAGTACAAACTCTGCATGCATGCATGTGTCTGGAGCTGGATAAACGTATGTGGACTTCGATAAATTTCTGAGATTTCCTTTTAAAAGAAGATGACTGAACTCCATGACCAAGGAAATCACTTTCAGTGCTTTAGTTCTATATTCATACAGCAAAGTATAGGGTATTGTATATGCCTTAAATAGCATTTATGAAATTTGTCAAGCTACCAGTTCATACAATATTGAGTTCTTATATTTTAAGATCTTCTCAAAATATAGAAGAGCTGAAACATTTCTATGAAGATATTATGCGAAATTAAATATTTAATTTCGCATAATATCTTCAGAACACTTCAATATTTAATTACCATTCACTTGGAAGGTTCTTCTTGTATCAGTAATGACAATGTAATAACCAGATCAAAGATCTCCACATGTAAACTGAGATGACATAATCATAAACACATAACATATATTTCACAGGATAATTTAGTCTATTTTGAAGTACATATCAAAATTAGTTAGATTTTTAAGAGTTCTTCACCTCCCAAGGTTTTCCAGAGTTACACCTATAGCATTTAGTGTAACACAACACACTAAAAAAGATACATATGGCAGCTTCAATCCCTTATTCCTGTGAACTCAGCTGAAACCCAAGTGAAACAATTGCAAACTGAGATTAAATTCCATTCTGTGTATCTCAAACTCATAAAGTCTTATGATTTCTTTAGCTACATTATACAGCCATAACGAGGCAGAGATAAAATAGTCTTAGTATGAAACTCCTTGCTTCTGTGTGTACATCAGATTTACAGTATAATGGAATAGCAGCTTTCTTAGTATTAATACATTGCATTTGTCTTACTTAAGCAGCTGAGTAGAACCTTCTTATGATCATCTGGTTCGAGATCTTTAATTAATAAGTGCCATTTTGTATATTTTTTCCTCTATATTCAAGGCTATTAGCAATATCATGAAATTTAGCTGGCCAATGGAAACTATTTTACATAAATGAAGCAAAAAATACTGAAATTCCCAAAGAATTCCTCTCGCTTAGTCTAACAAATTCAAAACTGTCATACACAGACATTTAACAGTCAAACCAGTGGTAGAAACCATAAATTTGAAGAAATTAATCTGTGTGTCTCTCGTAGAGAGAGAAACTTAAAATAGCTATTTCAAGCAGAGAAATTATTCAATTTTTCAACTCTATAAACAAGTAAGTATAGAATATTTCTTTAAATACACAATAAATTACTTAAGAAGTAAAATATGTTTAGTTAAATAAAAAATACAGTAAGTTATGCGATTCAGAATGGTAGTCAAATGCTACAAGGCTAGCTCACCATATAAAATTTCTTTCATTGTACTATTATATTCACATACTAATGGAATGTGCTTGAAGTCTGCCTTTGTTGCAGGATGTTTGCAACAGATTCCTAATAGGACTTATTTTTACTTAGGATTTTTATTTTACTTATTTGGATTTACTTTGAAAAGATGGCAATGGGGTCTGCATCACAGACATGTACTATTACTACCTTCTTACAAACTGCCTGTACTTACAGAACACTTAGTAAACACATAGCTTAACATTTCTAGTCACTGCTTGGGAACTCCTCTGAACTAACAGACTGGATCAAGCCAACCCTGTACTTTTGCACGGGTCAGAAAAATATTGAAATACTCCACACATGGACTAGTGAAAATGAGAAATATTTGTAGGGAAAACTATGAGGTCAAGCTTAACTTGTCTTCTTTATCTGTCTGGAAAACTATGATTGAGAAACACAACAGGACTATAATTATGGGATTTTAACAAGTCTGCTATTCAAAGCCATTCATGCAGAAATGCAGTGATACTTGGATCATTCAGTAGTAACACCATTTACCACAACTACTATAGTCTGGGATAAACGTGTATTTTTTGTACATTTGATGAAGCTTCTTAGTATGATTTTTTTTCTCAGAAGAGCTTATTTAATTTAGGTTTACTGTGACGACATGCTCATGGAATATGATTATTTCAGGATTTAAGACATAGGTGTGTTAATCAAATTCAGATAAACATAGTAAGTACAAGTCAGGTATCACACCTGGATTTGGACAACACAAAACAATGTACGCCTGCTTCAGGATAAGATGTGATAAATCAACCTACAACTATCAACATACAAACTAACTTGACTGCTGAAATCTAATCCCAGCTCCACCCTAAAGCGCTTTTCTGAATGAAGTCTTACACAAAAGGGTTATGTAATTTAATTGAATAAATTGCCATGCATGAGTTACTAAGTTCTTTACAAATACAATCAAAACAAATTTGTTTCAAGTCCTGCCTATCAATGAACCACAGGACATCAAGGCAAAAA
>VZRU01002160.1:271672-286672 GCA_013398155.1 Pedionomus torquatus
TATATATATATAAAAAAAATTAGCCATGGGAGTTTCTGTATCACTTTTAAATTATCACTACCCAAAAAAAAAGTTCTCCTTTTATGTAGGACTTATGGCCAGCTATGTAAAGGGGAACCTGAAAGTTTCAAATCTAGCCTGAATGTATGGGTCATGTTTCAGTGCCAAAGAAAAAAAAACAGAGCTACTCCTAAGGCGGGGTTCAGTTTTCCTTAGTGAAATTTGGACAAAATGTAGTCAGTCTTTTGTTAAGAGCTCAAACTATAGTTTCCTGGGATCCTTTACTACAGTTATGCTTAAGTGATGAGAATCACTTTGCTTGTTCTGCCTGGCTATGACAACTCAGCAATGAATCATCATTGTCTTGTTTTAACTAAAAACCAATGCCACCAAGCTCGCTCATCTTTCTGCAAATGCATCTAGGACACTATTTTCAAACTCAGGTGCCTAAATCTAAGACATCCAAATAAGAGACTGTTAAAAAGTGCTGAGCAGATATAAAGCCCTCTAAAATCAATGATCTGTATTCATTCCCGAGTACAATTGATTCACATCACCCAAGCTGCAAGAATGAAGCATAAATCTTTCCTCCCAAAATAGCTACACATTGCCCAACAAAATGAAGCCCGAGGTAACAGAGAACTGGATGCCAGGAAGAGAAGGTTGATCAGACACAAATTTATCTGATCAACAATCAGGAAGGTGTGAGACCCTGCAGATGAACACACCACTACAAAAATATTACGCTGCTACCTTGCTGTAAACCATTTCTTCTGTTTGAGCCTTTCTCTCCTACAGCGTTGTTTCTTTGAATCTCAACACAATACTAAATATTTGTTTTGCCATGCCTGCGGGAATATATGTATGGGCTGTAGCAGCTCGACTGTACTATATTTTTAAGATTATATTAGACAACTATTTAAAAATACTTCCATTCTGTAAACGTTCATTTTACTTTGAAAGGAAATATGTAACACAAAACTTTCCAGTATTCATATTGAATGAGAATGACACTAAGATGACTGTAAAGTATGCCAACCTTACTTGTTTTTCTTTTAGACACAATATTAAAAGAAGGGGAAAAAAAGTATGAAGTCATCCTTCTAAGGATTTTAAGATAACTTTAATATAAAAATAAATTGGACGCTGTTCTTAAGCAGAGGTATTTTTTTCTAAAATTTGGAAACATGCTTCATTTCAACTTTGACACTTTGTGAATTAAAAACATCAGTAAAACAATAATCAGTGCTGCCAAACCGAATAGTCTGCTCATGAAAATTTGGGAATATTTATCCATGAGAAAAATTACAAGCTTGAGTATGATAAAATTCAAACACTCATTACTTAAATTGAAAAAAAAAAAAAAAGAAAAAGAAAAAGAAAAACAAGAGGGTATTAGCTTTGTCATATGTTTTAAGTTATATTACAGCTATTAAGTTATACCAGACTGGACCTACCTGCCTGCTCGTTCTTTTCTTACATAAGGAACTTAAGGGTATTTAATTAATCTCTGTTTTGTAACCCTTCAGAAAATTACTACTAAAAAAATAAATATGTGTGTGTCATGATTTTAAAACCTTAATTCAACACACATACTCAATATAAAGTATATAATTCCAGAATACATAGGATTGTAAACAGTAACAGTTTCCTCCTCTCTGTAAAATGGAGGAACATATCATGAAAGCTCCAAACTAATGAAGTGCATAATAATTACTGAAAACTCTTACAGCACAGTTGTGACAGGAGCCAAAAACTACTTAGATCTCACTAATACCCAAAAAAGCTTCAAAGAAAGCTGCACAATCTGCTGTCCTACATTATCGATGCTGTCCTCAGAAGTACTGAACACTTCATATTCCAGGGAAACTTGGCTTTTGAACGCTTTCAATATTTTGGAAGAGAAATTTTACTTAATGCATTTCTTAAAGTCTTTTATTTATCTACTTTAGATAAGATCATTTCGGCTTCCTATTTTACCCCACCCAATTTTGTCAAGAAGCTCTACATCCAAAATTTGAGAAAATAAATCTCAACCAGCTCTTACTTACTTTAGTTACATGCCAAAGCATCACCATCATTTATGTTGTTGCCTTCTTATGTATACTCCATTATAATTCTGTAAATCTTTATATACACAGAAGACATACAGCTACTAAGTGAATCAAGGCCATTAACCTAAGTTTCCAGGTGAATCTTCATTATTTACAAAAAATAATGAAATATATTTCCAGGATGTGGTAAAATACAACAACTTTGGCCTTACCTATTTAACGCCACCAACATTAGAAGCTGCATGCAGATTCTTAGGCTGACAAACCAAAGTTAGTCTGAAGGCGGAAGTAAAAAAACTACTACAAGGCATTTCCATCAATCTAGTATCATAACAGATGATACCAGAGAGATTTTCAGAACGACTGAAGCTAGAATATTGTATTTATGTATTAACTACATTTGCAGTTGTTGCTCACGAGTTGTTCAGTACCATACTGTAATATTTAGTCACTCACAGATAGGGAAAATGTTATCGTTTCCAAGATAAACTCTCATTCTGTCTTCTGCAAGCTCTCTTTCCTCCTTTTTCTGCTAATTCCTTTCTGTCTCTATATACTCTTTTGTCCTTCCTTCTGCTTCTTGCTGAAGCAATGCCCAAAGTGCTTTTTTCTATCTTATTCTACACAAGTTCTGACATTCTGCTGTTTAAAAAGAGGTAAAGGTAAAAAAAATGTAGCTATAATTTACGTATGGTCTCTCCTTTTCCTGTTGTAGCTACCAGAATGGTGATCATATATTTAATGTCGGCAAAGATATTACACTTGAATTTCAGAATTGGCCTATTCTCCAAATTGTTCATCCTCAGAAAACACAACGCTAAACTCCAATTTTCATTTCCATCCCACCCTAGCTATAACAGCTAGCCCTCTAGTTTTACCCCTAATGATCACCATACATATAAATGTATCAAAATAACAATTTTCAGCAGACTGTTAGAGATAGACTGTTTAACTATGAATAGAAGTTCATAACATCTCTATTTCACTGCTGTGATCCTGACATTTCATGTTTCGTGCATTCTGAGGAATACCATAAAATGAGATAACAGTGAAGAACAGGCTTTATACAGCAATCAGAAACATGGTGGAAACTGTTTATTCCTAGATATTGTTTTCCATTTTTCCTTTTTCATATTTGTTATTAGTCTTTGTTGCTCAAACTACTGAAAGCAGAGCTCTCAGTAAATTGTGGGCTGGAAGTGTAGTATCAAGTATTTTTTTTAAAATACTGTTTGTAAAGTTTCTTATGGATATAGATTCCTCTACACTTCATTATTCACAGTAACTTTTCTTCCATTTTTCCTATATTTGCTGCCTTCCTATTCCTTGTAACTGCCATTCTCTATCTTCCACGTGTTCCTCTTGTAGACGCAGTAGGTTATCCTGCCTCTGCAGTGTTCTTCCAGTCTCATCCAAAAATGTGTTTTTAAAGACTTCTAAAGAAAAAATTTATCTTTTTTCCAATTCTTCAGCCATGGTAACCACCATAACATTCTGTCCTGGATGCCTCTGGTGACCTCCATTTGCTTCTTCTTCCCTCCTAAAGACTAGCAGGACAACTATTTTTAAATCCTCAACTGCTTGCACCCGTAAACATGCTGCAGAAGCACAGTCAGAAGCAAAGGGAAATGAGTAACATTATTTTAAAAAACAAAATATCATCTCCTACCAATGTGCAGTGCAAATCTTGCAGAACACCAAAGTCCACATGATGCAAACAGTATTGCTCTTCATCCTGATCCAGAAGAACATGATAAACCTGCTTCCGCCACAGACAGAAAAAGCCACTTCTCATCTCATTTCATTTGTAAAAGCAATCATTCTTTCAATATCCCAGTCCTTCCCATGCATGATGCTGGGGCACGGAAGAGCTGAGCGAGCACTTCCTCCTCCCCTCAAGGCACCTGAGGAACAATTGACTGGCTCCCATTTTTATAATCCAGCTTTCCTAAATCCCCAATTAAAGACCCTACTTTGATGTGGGTATCTCAAAGCTGGTTTATAATGTATCTTTGCAATTCTGCCACTAATCTACCTTCTCCACACCTACCTAAAACAATTAAACAAAAATGGAAAAGAAACCCTCTCTAGCAGGATCACCACAACATACAACTATTTCACATGGTTCTGGGATGAACCACCTTGGAGACTGGTGTATCAAAAAAGACACATTTTCAAAATGGAACTTCATATAAATGTTCAAAATCTTCTATTGTTTTTAGGGTTTTTTCCTAATGATGATATAGCACATTATATAAATTGACTCAAAATACTTGCCCAGGCAGGTATATGCCCAAGGTTTGATGTGTCCAAAGACAAAGTGCAGCTGTAAGAATTTGTGTGTTTGGCTCACAGAGCTCAAGGAAAGTCTCTGAGACACGCTTGCCTTAAAATAACACCACCACCAAAGCAAGTTTTCCAACCATTCTATTTTTGTTTTCTGTGTGTATGTGTAAACATCTTGGTTTTGTACACAGCATTTATTTTCTTATGAGTTGCGGCGCTCATAGACAGTGGAGAAAAATACAAAATACTGAAAGACAGCTTTGTTAAATACATGGCTTCATATTCAGGGCATTAGAACTATCTTTAAAGAGCATAAAGGAAAAAAATAAATAATAATGATAATAATAATAATAAAACAAACAAACAAACAAACAAACAAACAAACAAACAAAAAAAAACAAAAAAAAACAAACAAACAAACAAAAAAACCAAAACAAAGCCAAAAAAGTTGTTTTCACAAGAAGAATAACATTGATAAAATTCAGTCCCAAAACACATATGTTCTTGTAAGCCATGTATCTTTTGTGTGCTTGATAGCATCCCAGAGAGTTCAGAACATGCAATTGTTAAGAGAAGACATACACAATACCAAAGTATTCTCATAGCTTCCTTTACCATGTAAAGCTGTTCCCAAATAGATCATTTTACTGATGTGCATTACAGCAAGCATCTTTCATTGGAGACACTTCAAACAAGGAAAATTCCACAAGAGAGAAGGCTACTGCCTAATACATTGCAGTGATATGACCTCTTGACCGCAAGTTTTTTGTATGTGTATCACAAAAGGCTCTTGACACCTGTCATTTTCAGAGATTAATAAAAACATTTTTTTTTAAAAAAGCCCTATAATAGTGTTTGAGCTGAAACAGGTGAAATCAGATGCAGTGCAGTACAGCTATTCATTTTAACTCCTTTCCCCCTTTCTATCCCTTTTAATTTTGGCTCATTATTACAAATTCTTACAAATAGCAGAGCTATTATATTAAAATTCACCTCTTTTTGAGTGGCTTCAGAGCAGAAACATTACCTTAATTTGATGAGAAACTCTTGTATAAACTTGATATGCACAGCTTGCTAAAACTGCCTTTTAATTGATTTCTATGACTTCCATAAGGTGGGACAGCAAAAGTATTGGAAGGCATCAGTAATGGAAGGATTTCCCAGTATTTACGTAAGACTGTACAATCCCTGTAAAATCAAAATATACAATAAAGAAATTATCTACCGATCCATAATTATTTAAATATTTGAAGCACAAAGGGTTTTTTTTGTTTGCCTTTTTAATATAAAGTTTTATGTTGATCTGCACAGATTCTGTGACAATGTTCACAGCTTCTAACAGAGAGGCACTAACCATGCAGGCTAAGAACCAGAGCAATGAAGAGTACAGCACTGAAGAATGGCAATTTTAGAAATGTACTTAAATCACTGTCACACATATACTGTGACCATAAATACTTCTAAGAGTATTCCACATTTTGTATATATAGGCAAATGCATTATTAGCATTATGTCGTTTAACAAATCGAGCATATTTTTATCAGAAAAAGAAGTTACCACTGGGAGGATGCATGGAATACTGCAAGACTGCACAATGAAACAGAGCTTAAGAAAACATCATCCAGCGCACATGCTTTCCCTTTCTCTTCTAGCTCTCCCATATCCTTTCTTCCCAGTCTGCTGCTCACCACCCAAACCCACTCCATCCTCTCAGCCCCTGGCTGGCCTCTCTCATCTCTCAGCTGTTCCCTTCAAGTCCTTGTCCAACCCATCTGGCTCTGCTTCCCCTTTGACTACCTCACACCAACCCACCACCCAGCAACTGCTCCCCTTGCCTTGTTTTATTTCCCAGACCCCTTATAGCTGGTGAGGGCATGGACAAGAGCCGCAACTACCCCGCAGCCCTGCCCCATAGCTGAGCAAACGCAGTGAGATGGGCCAGTGGGATGTGGCAAGGCAACTTGCTGCTCCTCACCTTCCCCATGCTCAGCAGCTGGAGGGACTCAAATCACAAGGGACCTTTGCAGAAGCCATAATAAGCTCATGTCACACAGCTTCAGCCTGACCAGTCTTTCTGCAAAAAAGTAATCACTTGAGCTCTGTTGGCTCTGTGGCCACCCACTCCATCTTCTCAGCTCTGTGCAAGATCATGGTAGTCTACCTCCCACTGATGGCTACAGAGTGGGTCTGGAGGAGCTGACATCTCAAGACACCCGTAGCCTTCAGAATTCCTCCCTGGGAGTTGCTTTCAAAAATATCTGAAACCTCACTGTTCAGTGAATAATGACCTGGACACCAGATAAACCTCAGAAATGAAGACTGTTGTTTGTCACACCAAAATAACAGAGCAAATATAAGGGGAACCTTGCAACTCCACCACAAGGAAAACTGACTCACATTTGTGAGGTTGAGCAGAAGCAGCTCTCCAGACCAGTCTGTTACCTGTCTAACGAACTGCTCTGTTTTTTTTTAAATTCCTAAACAAATACTTAGCATTATCGCATGTACTGAAAAAACGTGCAAGGGGGAGTCAGCTCTTGTTTATTATAATATATCTGTGTCAGGTAAAGATAGTGTACTTTTAAAGATTTGTGACATATTTACCAAAAGCAGCAGGGGGAGGGAGAAAGCTCCAAGGGAGTTGTTCTGGTTCCTTAGCTAGGCATTTTATATGTTTCACACAAAAATCTTATTAGGCCATCTAACAGCATGGATTGATTTAAATCAAAATGTTTAAATCACCAGTTTTAGTGACAATTTAAAACATCATGCAGAAACCCATGATTTAAATAGTAGAATTTTAATCTTGTTTTGTATTTGCCTAAGCAGAATTTCTTTGTCACTGATTCATTGAACCATTAGGCTACACTGCTGCTCAATAAAACATGAGCTTTTACGTTAGATTAGTTGTTTCTTCTTGCTATTATGAAATGCACATTTAAATTCCTTAATTTTTTTTACATTTAATTAAGTTGGATATATTTCTTATTTAGAAAATAATAGTGCCTTATTTTTTATCTTGGTACAGTATATTGAGATGGAAATTAGAATTAGATTCCAAATAGTATTTTAAGACTGTGTTCTATTTATTAGATTATTAAAATATCTAAAGTTTAGTCATTTATTATACAAGGACCTTCTTACTCTGGTGAGTGAACTGGCTAATAGATTCTGGTAACCAGAAGCATGTTTTCAAAAATGGCTAAGGATACTTACAGACACATAAAATGAGGTAGGTACTTGACTTCCACAGAAAAAAAATCTGGAAAAGGAAAACAAGTCAAATAGACAGATTCTTCTTTTAGTTACTGTTGGATTTTTCCACCTTGAATTAGCATGTCCATTGAGGGACAACAGAAACATGTTCCTTTGCAGAAGAAACATATTTCTGCAATAAAAACTAGGTAAGTACTAGCATTCACTCTAATTAAAAGTGGTTTAATGATGGACACTTAAATGGATGACACAGCAACATTTTTACAAAGAATGACTAGACTCAGGAATTTAGCACGTCTTCCTTTGATTCTGACAGCAATTAAAAAAACAGAAGTCTTTGTTTCATTGAAATTTGAAGAGAATTCACTGATGCAACAGCTCTGTTTCATCTATTCAAATTCTTATAAAAGACTGAAGCAATTTTAGACCTATGTGAGTATTTTCATACTTTAAATGTTAAATTTAAACTGGGCTACATTGCAAAAGAAATCCATTCCGATGTAAATAACTTAAATTGGGGTTTAAAAGGTATATGTTTTTTTTCCTCAATACTACTTTGGATCCAACTCATCTTGAAGTTTGGACACGTACAGCCTAAAATATGTCGACAGTTACACCATTAAAGAAATCGGTAGCATTGAGTGATCATGTTTTAACTCATTCTACATCTGTAACACGGAAAAAGGTACACGGTGCAATAATTTACAAACCTTACCAAAGAGTTTGTTTATTTACTGCTAAGTCTTGTAGCCCTTAAATAAACTATTTGTGTAATTAAGGACAAAAAGATGAAGGCAAAAAATTGGAGTAAATTAACCGTATTACTTGGAAATTTGCAGCAACAATGCTCCATGTTAAACATAATATTTGTCTTAAGTATGAGTTTGTACTTTTTATGACTGCAAAATGGGATCCTTAAATTATATATTTCAGAAATACATAGGCTTTTAATCCATGACTCCTGTTAAGTTATTACCTTTGCGTCAGTTAAGCTCTTTAAGTATATGCTTATTTTTAGGAATGTGCTACACATTCTCTATTAAACACAGCAGATAAACATGTGCTTATGTCCTCTTCAATTAAGTAGGCTTGCCCCCTAAAGCACTTTCAGCGTAAATTTATTGTGTTAAATTTATGTTTTTCTTGTTTCTACTGTTACGCATCTCCTACTGTTTCTGCTATATGGCACAGTTACAAATGAGTTATATTTCGTGTCAGCTGACATTAGCTACCCAACTCTAAGCAGAGAGATTACTGGCCAAATGCAAACAAATCCATAGTTCCAAAGTATTTATCTTAAATATATTTTTACTTCCATTCTGTAAAATGTTACTCCATAATTGGACTCTTAGAGAAATAGATGATGCAACTTTTAAGATCTGAGAGCATTTTTCATACTTTCTCATCCAAGTACTTCATGTAATCCGTATCACAGGGCTCAAATAGAACACAAAATTCTGCATTCAGTATACTTTTCTGGACTTATAAAATTAGGCTATGTTTATTTTTCATTTCACAGAGTTCTAACACAACAGAAATCACACAAATATGCTTCCTAGGCTATATTTTATGTTGTTAATGTTGATGGACTTGGATTTTAACAGTCACAGAGTTTAGGCTAGGCATTATGACTAAATTCAAGAAAGTAAAATTTTGTTCTCATCCTCATATGCTTACTTGCTCTCCTTTGTTTCATTGAGAGTAGTAGGGAAGGTAGGCATATTAGCACAGCAATTTTATTTCAGAGAACTCGGTAAGTGCAGTATCTATATTGTACCAAAAATCAAGGTGCATTCTCCTTGTGCGAAAAGCCCAGCGGCTGCAGTGGGCAAGGACATATGCCAGTGGTCAGAGGTGGACGAGAGAAAAGGACAAGTGTCAACAGGCACCAAGGGTGTGAACTGGGAAGCTGGGGCTGTAAAAACAGCGTGTTCAAGAGGGAAGGACACAGTGGAGGCTGCAAAGAGGTGAAGATACTCATTTGACAGGGAATGTCAATTAATGTGGGTGAGAGCCAAGAAGCCATCTGCAGGAAGGACTGCCTTGGTTACACCGCAGGCCACAAAGGCTACTCTGCTTACAAGAAACATGGATGCTCCTAATCTAAATTTCTTCTGTCCCAGAGGCTCCAGAGACCTTCAGTTCCCACTCCACAACTGATCTTCCTTCTCTGGTCCCTGCTTCCTAGAGTCCCTGGTATAATTCATAGCTCCTCATACCTTCCAAGAAGACCCTGCTGCTTTCTCTTTTGCTTTTGAATACAGTAACACTATTCTTCTGGTTTTCTGTGTTAAGTCAATACTTTAGAATATATTCAGTAGGACAGATTTCTTTTAACATTTCCAGGTTTGATATGTCTTTGAAACTTCAAGACATCTGCAAGTATGGTAGCATGTTTCTAATTCATGCATAATCTTAGAAAAACTTTGGGAACTTTTGTAAGACTGCAAATGGATAAAGGTTAACGTTAAAGACATTTCTAAAAGGACAAAAATGGTGTTTTTGCATATCTCAGTAATGAATTTAGATAAATTCTACTGTCTTCACTAATGTTCTCACAATGCCATAACTGTACCTGTTTGCCAAATTCTAAGAATCCCAAAAGCAACTGTTTCATGAAGTCTTGCCTATTATTTATGTCCACTGCTTGAATTTCCATTCAATCCATAAACGTTCTAATTTTCTTAGGATTTCTGAGAAATACTTCAGACTTGATTAAAAAATACTTAAACTTCACACAGTTAATATTAAAGATGCATTTACTGCACATCAATTACCCCAAGGATACAGATTAAGAAGATGACATTGACCTCCTCAGCTGGAGCTATGCTCACTTCTGAAGCAACGTCATCCACTCCACTCTAAGTCCAGTCTATGAGGGAAGTAAAGAGGAGCAAATTTTGCACAAGATCTGCTCTACATTTCAGGCTGTGATGACAGTTTCCTAACATGATTACTGTCATGTCAAAATACAGAAAGTGAACACATACGTAGGATGCTGGAAACGTTTTTCTGTTATGAAAGGGACTGGTAGGAAATACCTTTCTACTTCCAAAGGATTTCAGCTTCCTAACATGTTAAGTCCTCCACATCTGGAAGGATCTGGAAGATTCTCTGTTTTAGGAGAAATACACACACTCACATATAAGATCTCCATATTGCAACATTAGATAATTCAATTCAAACCATGTTTGTCTTCACTGAAATACCAGCTCAAGCATCCTGGGGTTCCTTCTCCTTTCTAAGTTCACCATATAAACCAGACAAGTAGCATCTTGTACAAGGCGGTGTTTCATAGAAACCCTGACACATTTTTCATGTTACATGTGCTTTGCCTTCTGTGATTTATTTTGGGTTTTGGACAATTATTGTCCTAAAGCAGGAATAACTGTGATGAAGGACTATCAGAAACAATCCCATCTGAAATAAGGATAATTTCCATAAGCAGGTTCAGTGTATCTTGTATCTCATATCCACAAACACAAGAACTTTGCTCGCATTAGTGCTGTCTATAACAGACCACAGATTCTACCATTAACTTTATTTAGTTGTGAAGTCAAATATTGAAGCCTGAGACCAGATGGTTCCTTACAGTTTAAGAGAAAAAGAAGCTAGACTGTTGTCATTTCTCCTGAGGAAACTGATAGCAGAGCCTCAAAGATCAACACAAGATTCCACAGTAGCCACAACTTTCCCCAGAACATTGTGTAGAAGAATTAAGAAAACATAAAATTACCCATGACAAACAACTTTTAGGTACACCCCCACCCAGTTTCTGAGGCTTGTAGGAGGTCTGCAGTACAAAAAGCAGTAAGATTTGGAGTTTGGTGGTAGTAGTAAGGTTTGTAGTTGACCAAAGGATGGACTGATGCTGTATCTGGAAGAATAATTTGTGAAAGAAAGCCCTCTTACTTACTGGAGAGTTTTGCTATCATTTTCTGTATTTTAGGATACAGTTAAAAGGATTAATAAAATAAAACACTAAGTTTATTATTTATAGGATACCTGGAGATATGACATACATGGAACAGCAATCTTTCCTTCCTCTTTTCATTTTGATAAAAGAATTTCAAAGAACGAGTACTCTGAGATGACAAATTACTTTACAGTGTGAAGGCTTTTACATCTGAAAACAGTAAAAGATTGATTCTTTCACAGTCTGGAGAGAAGCAACTGATGAACCTTAAGAATATAAGTGTATAAAATATCATGCAACCTAAAGAAAGTAACAAACAAAAAATATATGGATTCTCTTGGAATTGCTCCGTATATCTTCACAAACATAAATTAGGTTAAATTATTTGGGCTTGATTTATAAAAGTAGCACATTCTAAAATTATATTTGCTTATGTCCCACTCATGCATAGATGTCATATATACACGTTACAATAGACATCTTGTATGTTACAACAGCATCCTAAAGATCTAAAGATTTCAACAATTACGATCAGGTGCATATAGGGAACTGCACACCAAAATACAACAGAAGAATTTAGTAACTGTAACCTTTCCAGGTAAGGGAATGCACCTTCATGGCACCCATTGCTGTGACTGCAGCGCAAGCGAAAAGAAATGCATGAGCCAAGTTTTAACTAGGTTAGTTGTGCCTGTTGTGACAGACAGCTCAGGGCAAACCACAAAACTTGAAGGATCTGGGTAAATATTCAGGCAGCTGAGATTTTACTGCTCTGTGCAATGCTACAGATACGCCACTAACAGCACACACACAAGCTAGTTTAAAGTTAGCTCAGATAAACCAGCTTCTCAAGGAACCTTCCTCATTTGACTAAGGCTGTATCCCTTCTAGGCAACCTGAGGGAGAAGACAGGCTTTACATCACAGCCTAAATCTTAAGGCTAAAAGTGAATTTCTTCCTTTGCTCAATCTATTTCCAGTTTTCATGTTCTTGCTGGAAATGACTTAATACTGCCACTGCAATCTTATTCAGTCTTTCTTTTTGAGCAGACACATAGCCATTTTGATAGGAGATGACATGCTGCTGAGCTCCTTGGATTTGGGTAGCAAGACCAGGCTGGATGGGGCCTTGAGCAACCTGCTCTAGTGGGAGTTGCCCCTTCCCTCATCAGGGGGGTTGGAACTCGATGATCTTTAAGGTCCCTTCCAACTCTAACCATTCTATGATTGTGCGTCATCCTTGCTTCCAGCCCTGGAATTCTCAGGCACAGTTTAATATTAGAGATCCCAGAGGTAATACTTGGTCTTTACAGAATGGAATGAAGCCGGTAAGAACTTCATTGGAATGGGACTGCATGCTAATTCTGTCTCTTAAAACTGCATTTCCAAGTATTTGGTACACAATTACACACTATTCTGGGATTAAAACATCCAATTTTGTGAAACACCTCCTGTATAAACTACAACAACCACAGAGACATGTACTTTGCTAAATAAAAGAGACTAAAAGATTGATATGCAGAGGCATCAAGCTCAAGAGAGACAAATACACTGAAGCAGAAGTTTGTCTGGCCAAGAGAGACAGATGAGAAAGGGTAAAGGTGAAAGGAGCACAACAGAGAGGGAAGGATAAAGAAACAGAGCCAACAATGACAGACACAAAGCCAGCGGAAAGAATGAGGGAAAGGAGATCCCATGCAAAAAGAGCCAAAGCCAGCAGGTGGGAGCATGCACTGGGAACAAGAAGAGATAATCAGTTCACAGATTTAAAATAAATCCTCAAATTAATAAAACAAATAGTAATTTAGAGGTCAGTAATAGAAGCATCTATGGCCTCTTATTGGAAGCAGCCTATTCTGGGCTGCTTTATTACTACTATCCCTGAAAGACAGGCCATATTAGTTTTGCTAATTAATTTCTAAATCCAACATCAAGGTTGAATTATTACAAGTAACAATATATAAACACTTTATACTAGACAATAAAATAATAAATGTTCCACGCGGGCTCAAGCAGCCCATGGCTGCAAAGGCTCCACACAAAGTAATGCAAAGTGACTATAAAGGAATTTTGAATCTAATATGTACACTCAGAGATATAAAATCCACCCATTCAGATTATCTTAAAAGAGAAGCTGCCTGATCTAACTCCTACAAACCATGCTTAGCTTCAAAAAGATCTTCAGATTGTCTTCTGATTGTCTAAAATATTTGTGCTGTTTTATTGGAGAGGGCGAACAAGCCATTTGTTTCTTTGACTGTCTGGCAAACTGCAGGATATTTTAAATTTTTCATACAATCAACTGTTTCTTTGTAGATTAGTTCAATGTCCACTATGCACAACTGGTGACCTACTATATTTCCTAAAATTAGTTACATACTTAGCAGGGCCCTCTTTAGACATTTACATATATACAAGTTCTGCTTTCTGCTCTGAGGTCTAAAGAAAGAGAAAAAACAAATCACACTGATTGCACTCACTGTGCAGATAGAAACAATTATTTATGGAAATAAATAAATTAAAGAAGACAGAAATACCTCTCGTACCAAGCTGCTGTCAGGTGTGACTGCTGTCATTCTGACACAAAAGTCATTAATTTAAAATAATTATTTCTCCTTTGCTACACTTAACCAAATTGAATTCATACTAGAATCTATTTAACATTTCAGACAAAATCATACATGTTTGTAAATACACATATATTTGGTTAGGGAGTATTTTTATTTCCTGTCACTTTATGTACCTCATCTTCTTTCAGTGCATTGATTATATGGCATCTCCTGGTCATGGATTTCTGCTATATTGGTGTACCGGTGTTGTATGCTATGTTATCTTTAAATTCCGAGAAGCTCCACGGGTCAAGGTAGATGTTGGTACTTCTTTCTCATTACTATGAGCTTTCCCACAACGTAGCTTCACACAAAGTTCAGCTGTACTCCAGCATTCTTTAATATACTTTTCGGTCACCTTATCTTCAGTTTGTCCTCAAAGTTTACATTTTAATCAAATTATTTTCAATAACCTCAATCTTTTGGCACTTCCAATGTTCCTGTCCAGTGTTTCTGTTTTGGCTAAGGTTATTTATATCTTTCTTTCACTTGACTGAAAGAGAAGTGCTTCTTACAGGCAGAGAGCCTCCTCAGATATAACTATAGCGTTTATTTCCCTTCAGCTGTGTCTTCTATCTACTTATCTTCATTGTCCATTCTATCATCTTTGACCCTGAACTTTTAGTCCCTTCCCATAACTCTCACATCTATGAATGTACTTACAACCACTTTGAAGTTAATAGGCACGGAACTAGGTCCAGAGAAGGGTACTTTAGCCTCACTGCTTCTGAAACTATCTTCACAACTTTGTCTTCTCTATCTTTAAACAACAGCGGTAAATGCTGCACACTTCTCAATCCTGTTCTTTTAGGAGACCAAAGCACACAGAATACTCTCGTGCCTGAATTCACATTCATGACAAAGTAGTACGAGTGGATCATTACACCCCACTTGCATATCTGCCTATTTTAAGGATTTAA
>VZRU01002160.1:291672-301684 GCA_013398155.1 Pedionomus torquatus
CTTGGTAGAACTGACTTAATGAATACTCAAAATGCAAGCTCAAATCTACCCTGTAAAGCAATCATGGTTTTTTAGCAACTATTTTGACCTTAGTGACACAAACAATTAATTCTACAAACTTAATATCAAAATAAAATTCTACATCTAATGCAGAATAATCTGTCAATGTATTTAATCAAGGATATGCTTTTTCCATATATTATAAATTCTAGTATCAAACACTGATTTTAACAGACAAGAAAAAGAGTTAAAGCCTCAGAAGTGTACGAATATATGTATATGACAGAGAAGGCATGTCTTGTCATAAGCCAAAAAAAAACATAAGAAACAAGTCTAAGCAGATTACATTTTGCATCATATTTTAATAATAAAAATCTACATTCACTTTAGCAATATTTATAAATTGATAAATATCGACAGTAAGATAAAAAGTTGCTTACGTTCTAGTCATACATCTTCAAAGCCGACCTGATGACTTGTGACAGCACCCAATCCATTTATCACCAAGTATATATTACAATATATTACAGAATACTGTCATTCTCTCTTGATACATGGATGAGGAATAACTCCCTGATTTAAGTCAAACTTCTCATTTCTATATAAAGATCACAACAACATAGTTCATCAAGTCAGTAACAGGACTGTCCAAACACCATATAATTGCTTGTAAGAAAGTAATGAAGGCTACTATTTTAGCTTACCTATTTTCTATAAATTTGCAATTATAATGCCTGACCAATATGCAGATATAACTTAAAATTTTTAACTTAGCCTAGCTGCTCTTTGTACATACTCTAAAATTTCTCATGTTTAACTTTCCCCACTACATATTCACGTGACAGTGAAAACTTATTTCATGATTTTACTCAGCTGATATAGCTACTCTAAGGCATTAGCATTGTTCTATATAGCTGCCCAGCTGAAGGAAATGTATTAAAATCAGTGATCACCTACTTGCTGTCTTTAGAAAAAGCTATAGCAAAGTTGATTTGTTTATTTGAAGGCCCCTAATAAAATGACTCAGAGAAGGCAAAACTGGAACGTTAAGCTATGACATCAGTCCACTTGATTTTGCAGATATTTAAACAACAAAAGAATCTTAAGAATAATAACTGCAGGTACAACGGGGTTTGCTCTGGTTTTCTACTTGTTAAAGTTCATTAGGCAAGTCACATATTAAAAATAACATTTTAGAGAGTTGCTACAGTGACAATAATAAAACCAGCCATCATTTTCCTCCTAAATCGTATTTCAAAAGGCATCTGGTCAAAACCGAAAAGAAAAAGAAAAAAAAAAGAAGAAAAAAAAAAAAAAAAAGGAAGAAAAAGAAATCGAAAAAGAGGAAGAAAAGCAAAAGTAGCATAAGGCTGTGCCCATTATCTATAGGACATCCTACTGCATGTTTACTAGTGTTTATGTTTCACATCAACATATTTTACAAAGGATTTATATGCCTAACTCAAGTTGTATTTAAATCCTATGGTGCAGACCCTACCATAAAATGCCTCTTGAGTCCTATTAACTGTACCCATGGTTTTACTTTGCCTGTCTGCTTATTTAAGATCTAATCACAGTTTTGAAGAAAAGATTGTCACTTCTAAGCCTGTCCCCTCAGAACCTGTCTGTTATTAGTACTCAACTGGATATTTTCATCTTCAGTTGTTATTCTCTGTGGTCTTTGCAAATGCTATCTACTGGAATCTGTGACTATATGGACAAATTGGCTACAAATGCCTAGGACTACTGCTGTGAGAAACATGTAAGTGGCACATTATTCTGATGGTAATTTTGTGTTTTAAAGTGTCTCCCTTAAATTTAGTTTTCTAAACATTTTCACCAATTAAATACAGTCTCTCTCAATCAAGGTTTTTAAATGCTGTTATAGTCTGAGCACCTGAATAAAGGTGATGGCATGCTTCTCAATGAAAACAACATTAAATTTCTATATGTATGTGTGTGTATATATATGGATAAAAATTTATATGAAAATATCATATATACACAGTGTATATATATAGATAATACTCTGTGTGTGTGTGTATATATAGATACATATATTTAATGAAGACACCAAAACCTGTATTTTCTCAGACTGTAATACTGTTAAGTGCTCAATTGTTAAACCAGAATACACTTGAATTTGAAGCAAGGCACAGACTTAAGCCTGAACAGCTTCTCATATTTCAATCTACAACTATTTAATTCTTCCACATTTTCTGTCACCATTTAAAATATTTAACTATAAATGTAGCTAGTGTACACTGCTTAATTCAGCACTAAGAATGATTCAATTTTAAGAGCTATTATGACCTGTTATTTCAGAGGCCCGTACACATGCAATTTATCTATCATGTTAAAACATGTTTCTATAAAACAGGATTTTCATAATATTTTATCTTACAGTAGACAACTTTCCTTCCATTAATGCAATACCTGACTTTGTAATAAAAAGCCTCAAGTATTTAGAGATGAAGGGTTTGAACTCCAAAGGTGCTGAGTGGCCTCAGCAGATGAGAGGACCAGACAGAGAAGACTTTGAAGAGTTCAGAGCAGGTACTGGCACTCTGCAGGATCAGACCCCAATTGTTTACCAAACCAAGCATTTGGGCTTCACCACATTAATACAATGCCCTGACGGGGAGGCAACCGTTCAGGTAGGCAAAGGAGAAGGAATTATGTTTGCGCAAGTTTTAAAAGGAACAGAAATCTTACAGTGACAAAAATTAATTGATTGCATCTCATAATTAGATGGCGTCAGCAGTCAGACAACAGTTTAATTTTACAGTTTTAAGCACGAAAGTAGTTCTCCATTAACTCATTGAGAAAACAAACAGACAAACTTAAAACAATGTTTTAAAAGTGAGAATGGAAACATACCTACAGAAAAGCTGCTTCTCTCTTTTCCCATATTTTCAAAATCACACATCCAAATTACACTCACGCACAAATAGACAGGTACATGCTCTTTTTTGTTTCAGTGGTTCTCTAACCACTAACCAGCATTTTTTTATTTACACCTACGACAGCAAAGCATCTTTATTGTGAGAAGTCACTCTGGTCCCTTCAGCTCCGACTTTGGAACAATTCATCGCAAGCGAAGCGAAGTCTCAAGTAATGTGGCCCTCTGGTGGAAAGCTCTGCATCACGTCCTACGCGACCGAATCGCACAGTAAACTAACAGATTCCGAAAACATGCACTGCAAGGCTTCGGCGCAACTTTTATAAATACACCGCGGGATTTTAATCACCAGGCGAGCATGGTGGAGTGCAGCGGTGTCAGCAAGACGGTGCCGCCACGAAAACAGGATCCTGGCATTTCAGCATTAACATGCACAAAAAAAACAACAACAAATAACGCCCCACGCTCTTCACTCGCACGACACTTCACATTCAGCACGTACAGAGGGTCTGCGGAAGGGTGCCCCTCGGAAAACAGCCCTTTATTTGTTTAAAAACAAACAGGAAGCAAAACAAACTTACCTGCTGTTGTTGCAGATGCAGCAGTTCTACTGTGCTTACTTCAGTGCTCGTGTCACCACTTGATCTTCCATCTCTGCTGCCAGCATCTAATTGGCTGCTTAGAGTGCTCATTCCATTTTGATTCATTGAACTGTTGCTTATTGTCTCTGTCGCAGATTCCTGCATCATGACTTAATACCTAAAAGTGATTAAGAAGTATCAATTAACACACGCGTTACACCTTCACACTTCCATTATCAAGATGTCCCTCTCTGCCAATTACACAGACAGCATCTTTAGAAGAAGAAAAAAGCCTCGCGGAGCCGTTTACCAAGAAATGCGATGCAAACTCTGCTTTCATACAGATACTAATCACCGGAATTATGGTTTCTATAAGCAATCTTTGTGTGCTTACATTTAACGGCCAAAATAACACACCATGCACGCAGCATGGTCAATAGCATTTATGAACGACTACATTTTAAAGTCTACCTATAAAACCAGTTTAAATGAAGGCATGATTTCACACACTGCTCTATATTTCCTATTATCTAGCTTTGACAACCATGGATGACTATACAGCCTTATTTAAAATATTCACTATCTTGATTCTGTCAGAATTTTACAGCATATCTTATGCAAGGCTGTTGTTTAATGATGCACAGCTAATCATACAAAATTAAAATTTTGTAAGGGTGTTACAAATCATATGGTATCAACCAATGATAAATAGTATAATGGGCTTCTCCTTTTTTGTGACTAAATAAAATTTTGCCTCGGAGGCATTTTAAGAAAAAGCTCCTGCTGCAAACACGTCAGATATTGCCTATTTTTTTAATCAAACGGCTGATATTCATTTATTTTTCTGACATTTAAAACATTTAATACTGTCCTTCCTGGGAAGTAATTAAGCTTATGCATGAGCAGCAATCAAACTGTTCACTTGAAGATGACTTAAAACTCAATTTTAACATAGGCAAATAAATGAAAGATATAAAATTAATTTTCCAGGCATGTATTAGATATGAAAGCTGGAAATAAAATCTATCAAGAATATCACTAATGATTGTGCTAAAAACAGCATAAATTATGCATATTACCTTCTCTACAGTAATAAATGTTTTATCATTTTCACTGCATAAATATACTGTACTTTCAGGATAGCAATGAGATGTCCTGCCAAGATCAGTTGAAATCTTTGCAGTAAATAAAGAACCAACGTGCCCTTACAAACCAGAATTTCAAGGCGCATTTTGTATCTGTAATATGGAAAGGTCAACGTCTCTTCTCAGAGCCACCAAAGTCCCCTCCTGCTCCCACAGGGTCAGAATGGACCTCACTTTCCTTCACCCTCAGTCCCGACGTACTGAAAGAGTCCCCACAACAACCTGGCTGAGCTGTGACTTTAAAAGACACCTCTGAAGGGAGAGGGATGTGTAAGCAAACTTGGGAAAAGAAATAAAGCTTGCTGCTTGGCCTAATTATTGAACCTAGTTATTTGTTCCCTTGCAAATGAACAATATGAGCAATAGCCTGTCTCAGGGAAAAAAAAAAAAAAAAGAAAAAAAAAAAGATGAAAAATAAAAGAAAAAAAAAGGCAGGAAAAGGATCATTACAACTTTAACTACGTGCATGGGATATTAATCAAAACGCTTTATGAATTAACACAAACAAGCACCGACAAGATAAAGTGAAAGTGTATATAGTGTGAAAAAAAGTTAAAATACTAAAGATGAGTTATTTAAAGATGGCCTGGTCAAAAATAAACAGGATGCAAAAAACCCAAACACTAACACAGTTAGGATAAAGGAGGGCAGCTGTTATAGCCCAGTAAACAACAGCAGCACCAGATGTGTTTATGAACAAACAGCCCTTCTTAAACACTCTTGCAAACATCAGCAAAGAAAAATAATAGAAATGGAAAATGTGATACACGCAGTGATGAATTTTACAAGACAAAAACAAAGCTAATACTCTTTTCTGAGATTAGGCAGCTAATAAGTATTCAAATTAGGCATAAATTTTACATGTACAATGTTTAAAATATTCAGAGAAAAGGGTCTGATTGCCCTTAGTAGTTATAGGAAAATTCTAATGCGGGTATGCCACAACTGTGGGAGCAGGCAGCCCTTTCCGATTTTTACAATATTTACTTTCAATAAAAAGACATGTATATCAGAGTGGAAATCTATTTAAAACACTTCATCAACTGTATCGTTACAAGGATTTGGAAATTCAGGAAATTCAAACATTAATCCTCTTTTAGTCAAACAAAGATTTAACCAACAGACAGGTTCATCTTTTACAAATTCGAACGTTAGACAATAACAGTGGTACATTTAGCCAAGCGCATTAAAAGGGCAAAGGGGTGTAAATGTTAGATAATCAAAACATTAGAAAACACTCAGAAATTTAATAAATAAATACATATCCCCCCCCCGCCCCGTTTTTACATCTCTCTGACTTTCTCATTATAATTAGCAGAGAAGGGTTAAACATCTTCCAGTTCATATTAACCAAAGGGTTTTATGTCTTGTGGATTTTGTATCCTTGCAAAGCCCCAGAGTGTAGTTCGGGCTCTGCATTTTAAGTTAAAGTGTCTGTGAACCAGCAGAATCGGCTTTAACATAACATGACCAGTAACACTGCTCTGGCAATAGAAAACAACAAATCCGACCCAACAGCTGTGTACAGAGAGAATGAAATTATAGAGCATCAATGCTAGGAAGAGTCATTTCTTTGGAAGTAAAGGGGAAGAAATACTTAAGTATTTATATGAAGAAGAAACAGACCCTAACATTTGATGTTAAAAATAAAAGGTTCTTTCTAGTTGTAAAAGGGTATTTTTAAAAACAATACTGAAACTTTGGCTTGAGTAATGCTCTGTGTTGGTTGTCCACAGCCCCTTCTCACTGCCGGCAACTAAGAAAGGGCTGCTGGAAAAAGCAGGAGCGCAAAATCTTGCTCTTTCCCCCTCTTCTCTCTCGCATGAACACACACTTGTGCACATGTATCTATACACACGTGTGTGTATGCACTATCAACTCTAAACCCTCACAAATTAAAGCACTGAAAACATGAGGATCATTTCTGACATCTGTGTATCAGCAATTTCAGTTATTGGTTGTAGAATAATTTGAACCTGCAACATCTCACTAAGCAAACTAACATACTTTTTTTCTTGCTTTAACAGTAATGCGGGTCGTTAGCACATTAATCATAAATAAATACAAAGGGAATGCAATGACCACTGGATACCAGGGCTGAAAGTTTAGTATTTCAAATAGGAAAGAAAAAACATACAGGTCCCTGCTTACACACATTTATATACATTCACACTTCCTTCTCTTTTTTTCTGCTGCTGTCACACTCGCTGTCAGTCTCGAGCGTGCCCACACAGGCAGGCACGCACACACGCACCCGCATTCACAGACACCTAAGTTCACCAGCACCTACTTCTGCTGTGATTCCCAAACTCTTGTTGCCCAAGGTGAGATGTAACTGTTGCTACCAGGTATTTTAAACAAAGGTGTGGGGGAAATATTTGCTGCTCTCCGCAAGGGAGAATGAAATTGTAGATTATTTTAGCGTGTGGTTGCGCTGCAGGTCAAATGCCGAATTCGGCCAGGATACACCGGCAATCACCTGCACCGAAAAAGAACTATCGGTCCTGTGAAGTTAGAAGCTACAGTTTTACCTCTGTCCCCTGCAGCTGATTGCACGTTTCCTGCATGCGTGTGTGCGTGTGTGCACGCGTGTGCTTTAAGCCGGCGACTCACCGTGCAGATACTTATTCTCTACACCGCTTCCCTTTTGAAACATTAAACTGACACTGGAACTGACTGCACAAGATTGCATTTTCTCTTCCTAAACAACTTGAATTGAAAGGTTACTTAGTGTAACAATATTTACTTGCAGAATTGTGTTGTTACCAAGGGTATAATGGATGGTGGCTATGCAGGTTTACGCAAGAATGAGTGAAGCATGAGGCATTAGCCATGTGTTTGACATGTTTCAAATTGCTATAATCCAGCATTAAACACACCCAGCAATTCATGCCATTTCTTGCAGCCATAATCTTGAATAAAGCGTGCACAACCACTTATTATATAAATTAGTATATGACTCCCTGTTATAGTCACAACAGTGCTTTTGTGTTTATTTTGCATCAAGATGTGGTCTTTTATTTGTACAAATAGCAGGATAGAGAGCCGTAGCTCAATTAGACCTCCTTTACTTTATGATAGGGTGTACCGAACGCCAGGCTGGCGGGCTCTCGCCTGCCCTGCCAGGTAAGGGTTCCCCCGGCGCCCGAGCCCCGGCTGCTGCTGCCGCCCGGGCGGCCGCTCCCCCGCCGGGAGGCGGCCAAGGGTGCGCAGGGCGGGAGCCGCCGCCAGGGGGCGCCTCGGNTCGAGCTGCCGGTCCCTTCGGAACTCCTGCGGGGGACACCGCCTTTACGCCCTCGCGTGCCGCAGCCCGCCTGTCTACGCTGGAGGCGCGGTGGTGGGCAGCCACCATCACGAACCACCTCCAGATACCAGCCCGCCCCGCTGCGGGGGGAGCCCCCCGAACCAAGGCAGCGCCACCACTCCACCCCCCCAGACCCATAACCCAACAGCGGTGTTACGGTGCCCTGCGTTGGTTGCTCCCCAGACACACCTTCCAGCGCTCAAACCCATCACCCCGGAGCGCTCCCGCCTTCGCCTGGTCCCACTTCTTGCCCCGCAGCCTAAACTCCAGCCTTTTAAACCCGGCCTAAGATGTCAATGCAGAGGTGAGGAGCAAGGCTTAAATAATGGTAACTTTTGTGCTCTGCTGGAATTAATTCATCATTGACACGAGGCACAATGCATCTGAAGTCTCGCGCCGGTATGTTAAAAGTCTTTAATACTTAAGATTGCCTAATAAATCAAAATGCCAAATATGAAGGACGTAGCTGAATGTGTGAGAACAAAAAAACAGACAAGGTAAGAGAATATTTGTAAAGGGTTTGGGGTTGTTTTCACTTTAAAACATTTAGCTTTCAAAGCTCGAGTTAAGCAGAGACATAAATGACTTCACTGCGTATTTTTTAAATACGCAAGTAAATTAATACAATTAAAACAATAATTAGGTCACTGCTATTGAAATACCATAAAATAAAGTATCTATACTAGTAGGTTTAATGTACTACTATCTACTCCAGTTTCCTGTGTAAAAATTTAAAGTGTGCTCAAACACGCTTGTGCTGGAAGGGCTTTCAGGGAAACTGAGCTCCCGGTTGTGAGTTACAGTACGGATTTTAGCACAATTGGAAAAAATATGTATCACCTCTGCATCAGTGAGCAAAGTCAGCATCTTTGATGAGAAAAAACAGAACTTTCATGGTAAAAAAAAAGAAAAAATAAAAATCATCTTTTCAAAGCCAGCTAATGATTTTGCTGGTTAGAATACCTTCACAAGCAAAGTTGGTAGTTATGAGTAAAGTAACAGTTCAAAAATGGCTAAAAAGGGCAGAGATGGGATGAGAGTGTCAGGATCACGGCACAGAAAGCACTGCTGTTGGGAAGAACTCAAGCTGGAGTACAAAACTTTTAAGTGGACACTCATATGGTGAGTCTCTGAAGGCCATTTTTGAACAAAGATTTACAATTAAATTGCCAAGTGGATTTTTGCAAATTATCACAGATGAGATTTATTTACAGAGAAGAACCAGCCAACCTCCCCCTGTCCACACAGACACACACACGCACACACACACACAGAGTGCCAGGTGAAGAAAATGTGAATCCTTCCTGCAGCATTCCATCTGAACAGGTGCACTTGGCTGGCACAAGAAGGCATTAAGAAATCAGATTATTTCATTTGCACTGAAGTTAACCACAACTGAAAAACCAAGCATTCCCTAAAATATCTATCTCTGTCTTATAAGCTACAATTTTGCCCACTGTCTGTGTACTACGGTTTATTTATGTATCAGATGTTTAAGTGAACATCCCTTTAACTGACTGCCACAGTCACATTAAGGTACTGAAGGTAAAGTCTAATATTCAATCTTAAACTAAAAGCTATCCTGCATTTTAAAGGCTGTATCTTTTCCTTTCACAGCATCTCAGTTCCTCAGGACTAATAAAAATAGCAGATCAGTCCTGCGCACGGTAATTTATCTGCTTTCTAAAATTCAGGAATATGTTGTCACGCTCATCTGATTATTAAACAACAGTTCACTTCCCCAAACAGCAAGTAAGGTCTAATTATTTTCCACCTGCTATTTGTTTTCACTTAGTGGAAGGAAAAAAAAAAAAAATGCCCATGAAGGCCAGCGTTATCTATATGAGTAGTCTGTACAATATTGTAAGGTGCATACCTTACACGTAGGATAGTGGCAAAAGCCTGCTAGAGTGCATTACCTACAGCCCACACAGAAATGAGCAGCCAATTTCAGGATAAGATTCTTATTTGAGCAGCGACAGCTTGGGAAACCCCACCTTGGAAAGCAAACTCCTCTCACCCCCTCTCTCTGTATCTAGCTCCCTCTCTTTCCTAGTCTTTAAAAAAAAAAAAAAAAAAA
>VZRU01002160.1:308345-352154 GCA_013398155.1 Pedionomus torquatus
CAAGACCGAGACCGAGGTCAGGACCGGGACCGGGACGCAGGACGCTGCCCGCCCCGTGCGGAGGCAGAGCCCGGGCAGGAGCCGGAGCCGGAGCCGGCGCTGCGGACGCGGCGCGGGGGGCGGCGGAGCCCGGCGCGGCCGAACAATGCGCTCCAGGGCGAGCGGGGACCAGGAGCCGCTCCTGCCGCTGCCCTGCAGTATCCCGCAGCAGTGCCTTCAGATGAATAACATCTGCCTCTACTTTTGTAGTACGTTTAAATACTAAACAGAGGAGGAGAAGATGTATAAAGAAGTACTTAAAATAACTGCTTCTAATAGCCTTTAATACAGACATTTTGGGTAAGTAATTACAGCAAATTTCACATTTCACCTTCAACCCCTGAGGCTACACTATTTCTCCACCTCCTCTGAAATGAACTGAAAGCACTTATTCTTTTGCACTGTGATAGAGAACAGTTTAATATTCTGCGGGTTAGCTATTTTTCTTCACTTTCTATTAGAGAATTTACTCGTTAAATAGGACGTTGATAGTATTTTTGCACTGTGAAGCAGAGGTCCAGAAAGCCCTCTCTTCAGGAAAAAAAAAAAAAATTCGCTAGCACTCCCTCTGTGTGTGGNATATGAACACATGCCTTATCACAGGAATGAACAAAGCACGAAAAAGCCCTCAATCACATGACGTGTTCTATGTACAACTATGATTTAGGCAGTAACAACGTTAAAAAAAGAACAAAACAAAAAAAAAAAAAAAAAAAAAGATAAATTTTCACTTCCCATTGTTGGCNNAGAAGAGTTTAAATTCTACTCTGCATGTTTGGGCTGGGTGTTCAGTGTAGTTTGTTTATGAGCTCCCTCCCTTTTGAGAAAAAAGATTTTTCCGATCTACTTTTTTCATATTTTTATTTTTCCCAACTGCCCACAGTTTTACGGCGCTTTCACATTTCAAAGAAACTGTGAATAATGTATACAAGGATACAACTGACTTTACGTACTCCAGAGGAAATAAATGTTTCCATTATCACATCAGTCAAATAACATTTTCACACAAATCTGTTTACATTCACTAGAACGATAACATAATATGCTCTTCAACAATACTGCCTTATCAACCTGCAAAGCGGTGTAATAACAATTAACATAACATTTAAAAGCCTACACTCTTATTTTAGCCACAAAAGTTTGTTAAAAAAAAAAAAAACTTGATATCTCTGACATTCAAAAATAATGTTATAAATATGCAAATTAATTTTTTAAAGTAAAATATTTGCATCTCCTTTCCTCCTCCAGGCTTTTGAACTTCTGAGGTCAACAAGGACAAACAATACCACTAGTGTCTCTTTGCAAAAAGCTGGGTTTGCTGTCTGCAAGCAATGGTATCATTTCCATAGCAACCCCCTAACTATTAATTTTCAATTAAAGCAGACACAAAGCGGACAGCCTGAGGCTGGCAGACAGTGTCAAGAGCCCATCTCTGTAGGCAACAGTTTCACACAGCTATCAAGCAATAGGTGCCTCTTCCACAAAGCTGTACCAGAGGTACATCAAGTTTGGCTGGTTAAAATGACATTAACCTTGAGTTCAGTCCTAAATATTTTATATCAGGCATTTACACAGACAACAAAATACTGACCAAAGCTTGAGTCAGAAATAAACTAATGAACAAAAATTTCAAAACTAGATGCAGCACAGGAAAGAAAAAACAAAAATCACAGAAGTGTATTAATGGGAGGACAGGCTTCTCAATGGCTATGATACCGCTGTATTTGTCAAAAACCTTTTAGTCCTTAGTATTCTCACCATCATCATCATCAAACACACTGCACACTCTTAAATAAAACAGTCAACACACCTACTCTATTATGCAAATTAGAATTAATTCTAAGGCATAATTTTTCCACAGTTGTCACAACACTGGGTACTATTCTGTAATTAAAAAAAAATAACATATTTTCAAGTATCAGAGTATTATGTAATTTCTCTTTATCTTTCACTTCCCATCTTTTCACCAGAAGCTAAGTTTCCAATTCCAAACTTCCATTCATCGCCACCAGCTTTTGGCCCATCTCCCCGCTAACAACCTAGAGGTGCACTTGGCGTGTTTTGCATTTACAGTTCTCCCTTCTGCACCTAATCTTTTCTGGCCCAACAGCAAAATCAGAAGACATTTCTTTAACTCCTCGCCCAAGATCAAGGCTGCAATTAGATTTTTCTTTTTCCTTTTTTTTTTTTTTTTTAATCTCCCTGTATCTCCTTTCCTCCCTATTTTGGGCAGGTGGGCCCCTGTATGCAAATACAGACCGCTAGAACCGCTGGGTCCTGCACAGTCACATAGGTAGCCTAGACCTCAGGCTGCTACTGCATGGGATTTTTCACTCCAGGGTGCAGAGAAAAACCCGCTGGCAGTGACAGGTATTATGTCACAGCCTGTTTTCTACCAAACAAAAGATGACAGGCAATGCAAACTGTTTTTCAGATGACAAGTTCCCGTCAAATGCCTTGCTCTAATTCTGCACCCTTCCTGCCCTTTTGCCTCCAGAAACAATTATGCAAAAGAACATATAACAGGTCAGGATCCCCCCAAACTCAATATGATCACAGTTGTAATCCTCTGGACAACTGTCAGCTCTTGCAACAGTTGGATGCTATCTCTAGTACCGCACAATCTATAAGCAAGCCTTGCACTGATAAGCCGAAGAACTGATTTAATAACAGTCCTGAGCACTAGAAGGAACTAAGAGGAAGAAATGTGCGCAGTACACATCAGCATTAAGGATACAAATTCCAAGATGCATGGACAATATTTAGGGAATCCCTGTATTGATTAAAATACCAGTAACTAGAAATCATAGGCTTAACCCTGCAAAACCCTTACATGTGTGAGAGAACAGGGAGACTACTTGAATAAGTAAGACTTGGAAGGAGACACAGTCATGGATTTACACAATAATTACCAGGTTTAACTTGTATGTATTTGTATTATATATTATATGTGATCACAGAACCCACACTGCCATATGTAATCCTAAAGAAAAAAAAAAAGTAAAATTTTGTCACTTATTTTCTGGTATACAAACGCTACTCCCTACATTTACAATATTAGGGTTATACACTTGGATAACAGAAGGAGTATTTTAATAATGAGAACATAACAAGGATAATCAAATTAAAGATGTCATGAACAACTTTAAAGCAGGCCCTTCAAATTCCTAGTCTTTAAAGTTAAGCTTAGTTAGCAAGCTTTTTCCCCCCAACTTACTCATTTAACAGCAATTAACATTGGCAGCAATTATACACACACAGAGGGAAGAGGAAGGACTGACTGTTTGGCCTTTGTAAGTGATACACTGATCTCGCAGTTTTCCAACAACAACCTCTATCATTTGCTACATGCAGACATGAAGTGAGTAACGCAGAAACCCCTGGATGTTTGTTGTGGGTGGGTTTTCACTTCCCAATGGTTTAGTAGAGGCTGGCAGTGAAAAGTCACTGAGGAAACTTAAGCTCACTCTGTATGTGCAGCAGATGGTTTCACCACTGCTGCCATCTAACCAAGACAGCCTAGAAACCACGAAGAAGCAAACCCTAACCAGCAGCACTGGGGAGAATGGACACATGTATGCACTGCCCAGGGCTGGGACGCCCCCCCCATGGGTCACCAGCTGTCCCCTTCACAATTTATACAACTCAGCCTGCAACTTCTTTGCACCCTATGCCACCACAAGATACAAAGTACAACCATTATTTTTCATTCATGCTCCAATTCAAAGTGTCTTAAATATTGAGAGGATTGGGCCACAGATCAGCAGCGTGGGGTCTTATGGCATGATGACAATGGTGTGAGTTGTGTGTCCCTCAGCATGGCACAGGGACATGTGAGGGCAAGCAAGGGCACAAGACCTGTCTTGAAGGATTGTCCTGGGTAAAGGGAGTCAGTCTGGCTGGAGGGGATCCAAGGGTGAACAATCCTATCCACTGTCATGCTCTGCTTCCTGGGGAGGAGGTGGGGGGGAAGCTTCAGGAGAAAGCCTGGGTGGTAAGTGAACAAACAATGAAGGTGATCAGAGGCTCCAGCAGGGAACAGAGAATAAGCCAGGCAGCTGATGCACATCACACGTGAAGTTCACGCACACGGGTTTTACTCAAAACATCTTTCACTTCATGAATGACTAAAAAAAGTCTGTGGTTTCTAGTGATGATTATGGTTGGTTCCATTCAAAACTCAAAGTCTTTAATTGTTAACACTATGTCAACACTTACCTCTTTTTCTCCCTCAGAAGGTTAACAAACTATATTACATACATCTTTGGGGAAAAATTTAACAACTTACTAGGATTTTAACATTTACTCTACAGTGATTTATTATTATTTTAAAAATAACTAAGCCAGAAAGAATAGTTAATTGCTTAATTCTGTAATTAACCCTGTGGATACAAATCTCTCTACCCATGTGAACCCAAAATAGATCCTGTTTTGTTGCAAACAGCAAGATGCCATCGCAGCGCAACAAACAGTCAGGAATCAACTGGTTAATAACAGTTTTTCCTTACAGCATGTGACCAAGGATACTAGATTAAAACCAGCAAAGTGGGCAAACATATTCCTTAAAGCCTCTGTTTGCAATAAACTACAAATATGTTCTTGATCTACAGTGTTCATGAAACTCTGAGAGGTTTTGGCAATAAAACAGACTAGAACAGGTTGGAAAGAGGGAGGTGTCTACATCTCTGCTTTAGATTCCCCACCCCAATTCTAGAGATCAGTGTGTTTACCAGGAGGAACCTATGACAACAACAGATCTAGAGATAAAATAAAGAAGAAAAGAGAGTTTCAGTTCGCTAGTTAAAATCCACTGACTAGCTGACTGCTTGTTACTGTTTATAACCATTTATCACCAATATGTAATTCACAAAAAAAACTGGTAGTATACCAATACCTTTTCTCCAAGTAGGAAACTTAAAATAAACACTTGAGATTCTCTAAATTTATTCCCGCAAAATAAAGAAGACATGAGTAGTACTTGCAAAAAAAAAGCTGTATTGAAAGATACCACTCACATTTCAGTGAACAGCAGCCAGATTTTGTGCCAATGGGCACAAAAGGCCATGATAGGGAAAACCTATTTTCACCAGAAAACGAACCCCAACAGTACCACTAAAGCCATTCCTTCATCCTTAAATATTAAAGGACTCTCAAAACAGAACAAACTTGTAGGCTTGAAGGTATTTCTTGCCTTTGCAGCAGCCAAGACTGGCATGTTTCCAGACTCTGGCTACATACACGTTCCTGTCTCTTGTAAAGCCAACATGTATGATGGGATAGAAAACAAAGTTCTTCCTCATTTTCGGCTACAAGGAAAGGATCAGAAGTTCATTGTGTTTCACAACTGTGAGGAAGGGGTCTTCTGCAGCTGGAGAGCCCCCAGGCCAGCACAGGGACATGGTCTTGGTAAATCCCAGCCCTTGCCTGCACCTGCCAAGGAGAGGATTAAGGAGTGCAGAGATGTCCTTATCACCATCACCATCACTTTAATTTATCTCTGTTTGCCAGATTTGCTTTTTTTTTTTTCTTTTTACTTTTTCAACCAGTGTATTGCAGTGTTATTAGTTCCTTCCAATGGCCTTCATGTACTTCCCTCCTCTCATGGCATTCATGATGAAATGTATCACAGGCAGCAAAGTATGTTTTCTGAAGATCTTATTCAGCCAGAAGTTTTGTTCCCGGCTCCCTCCCAAAATAAAGCAGTCCCTGTCCTTCCTTGATGAAGGTCTGCAACAGACTCCTCAGCTCATCTATTCCTGGCCTCATTTATTCCACCTCCAGGTTCCTGATCTGAGCTCCAATTCACAGAATTTGATTTGGTCTTTCTGCACTATATTGGCTCTGATCTGACAGAGCAGTGACCTACTGAAGCTATTTTCCAATCGGAATGAGGACTGAAAAGGAAGGCTTGGAGGTCTGGATGGCACAGCTCTGGAGATTTCAAACAGTGCCACCTACCAAGCCCCAGAAATCCTCACTCTGCCCAGTCACTTTGCCAGGTCTTTTACTCTCTCATATATCTCCAAAATAGTCAGGTTCCACATAAAAAACCCTCATACACTGAAGAACAAATTTCCAATATATTTAAATGACAAGTTACTCCACTGCCGGTAGAAAAAAAATGCAATTTTAGTGAGGCCCACATAAACAAGGGTTTGAGCTCCCTCTGCAGGCTCCATGTCTGCAATTAACTAAGAAATACTTTTCCCACGGCCATGCAGTCATAAACGAATAATGATGATGTGCAGAAACAAAAATGTTTTGACAGGATTTGGCATGAGAGTAGTCGAAATTATCATTGATGTTGTTCTTTAAATGAGACATTTGGGGCAAATTCTGGCCTAGTATAAACAGGTGCACTCTACTGCAGCGAAAGGAGTACCAGACACTTTGCTTCAAAACGGGTTTAGCTAATTTTGTGTTTGTTGGATGGCAACTTAAATAAGTAATGATAACTACAAGAGCTAGTACCTAGGGAAAGCATCAAGATAAAAGAGCACCATCAAGTCAGAATAGTAGAGAGACATATTTAAAAGATTAACTTTCAACTTTAACTAGTAAAGCAGGTTATGCTACTGCACCAGGCTTATGCAGATTTACTGGTATGGAGTATTTGGAGTGTACGAAGTATTTAAGTCACAGAGACTTCTACCCCAAGTATCACCAGATCTGTGCACTGAGGGTCTAAATCAACACTAAGTTTCACCAGAGCCACTATCTAATGGGATTTCATAGAGGATTAGGCCAGCAATGGGGATTTCTTTAAAGTTTCAAGTCCAGTCATTAAAAAGAAACCTTCTTTCTCAAGCTAATAGCTTCCTCCCCCCACACCCCCACTTTTTCACATTACGGAGAAAAAAATCAGGATTTACAGGTCACATACCATCTTGGAAAAAGTTACTCAGATTACACAGTGATAAGAATATAAAAGAGGGAAGATGCATTACATAAACACAGCTACATAATTATGTTAAATTGAAATATATGTACGTGTTTAGTAGTTCTCCTCCAACCCAACCTTTCACTTCATTTCAGCCCCAGTCTATTCTTGCTGGGAGATCAGGCGTGAAACCCACAAGACCAGGATGGAACAATGCAGCAAAGAGATATCAGAATCCAGGTATCAGCACAGATAACAGAAACACCAAACATACAAAAATATCAGAAAACAAAGGGGTAACTAAAGATTCAGCCCATATCTTTCTCTGCAAATGAGAGAAAAAGTAAGATTTTGACTAGACAAAGCTCAGCTATTGTAGAAGACTCTCTGCTATAGTCACATATTTCTCATTAATCATTTCTAACTGACATTCAGCCAAAATCTTCCTTGCTTTCAGCTGTTTATATGTCATATTACACACTTTTTCTATTCTTATATCTTAGGGGTTTATTCATGCTAATATTTTTAGGTATTTGCCCTACTTTTGTACTGCAGCCTCTTAGAGGTAAGACTGTATCTCAGGGTGGAGAGATCTACTATCTTTGATATGCCAAAGAATTCTCTCACTTTGGGGCCAGAAACAGTATCATGGATTGACTACAGGAGTTCTGCTCTGCTCATCAGCCCACATGCACCTGAGACTCTCTCCAACATGTCTTTTTTCAATTTTTTGACATGATCTGTATGAAAACCAACTGGAAGACAGATACTAGTGATGCTTCCCAGTACTGGGACCAATACTGTTCAAAACTTTCATCAACGGCCCTGCACCCTCAGCACATCCATGGATGGTCCCAAACTGTGGGGTGCAGAGGGGGTGTGGAAGCACTACTGGGCTGCTGTTCAGGTGGAGCTCAATAGGCCAGAGCAGTGAACTGATGAAGAACCTCATGCAGAACCTTACCAAAAGCAAGTGCAAAGTGTTGTAACTGGTCATAAGAACCCCATATTAGAGGCAAGGAGTCAACAGGATATAAAATATCTTTTCAGAACAACATCTGAGTAGTTTTGAGGGACAAGTTGACTGTGAGTTTGCATGTGCCCTTGTAGGTAAGAAGGCCAGTTGTATACTCTATTAGCAGAAGTGTAGGCATCAGGTCACAGGAAACGATTTATTATCCGCTGGCACTGGTGGCACTAAATCTGCAGTACTGTGCTATTTACTTCTGTACAAGACACCAACATACTATGGTGAGTCCAGCAGAAGGTGCCAAGGGAGCCAGGACACACCATAGAGCAGGCTATGTCAGGATCCCTTTACTGTCTTCAAGGACCTTCAATGGTAAAGTGTGGAAAGACAGAACTAGAGGTGCACTGCAACAAGATAAAAGGCAATGGACACAAGTTGCAACACAAGAATTTTTGATTAGATGATAGGAAAAACTCATTCACAGTGGTCTAACACTGCAACAGGTCTCTGCTTTCAGAGAGATTCACACTCAACTAGGAAAGATCCTAGGCAGCCTGATGAAAGTAACTGTGCTTTGAGGAGGGCATGGGGTGCTATGACCTCCAGGGGGCTCTTTCTACTTAAATTCCACCAGAACTCCATGAATTTATCCATTAGCAATCCTAGCTAACAGATATCTTTGGGTACTGTAGACATTACCATCTCTGGCTGTTGCATGCAATGGCCAGAGGGCATACAGAAGTGCTTGCAGAACTTCCCTGTGCATTCATTGACCAGTTCTTGCACTTAATCAGTGCACACAGCAGCTCTGCCAAACTAGAGAGACACCAGGTTTCATGCACATGCTCAGATGACTGCTCCAGTGCCAGCACAGCAAGCTGTGTCCCGTGTATTAGTCAAGACAAACCTTGTGCAGTACCACTACGCTAAAACTGCATCTGCTAGTTCTGTGCCTGCACAGGACTGCAATGGGACATGCAGATCAAGTCATACACAGCTAGCTTGGGTAGTTTCGCATCAACTTAGATAACAGTGTTCTGGTAACTCCTTCTCATTCTTAAGCTGCATCTATTACAACACATCGGAACATCTGCTCTAAACAGCTTTAGACACGGTTCTAAAAGAATTACCTCATTTGAAAATCTAATAGTCAAACTATACATATATCACAGAATCATAGAATGGTTTGAGTGGGAAGGGACCTTAAAGATCATTTAGTTCCAACCTCCCTGCCATAGGCAGAGACACCTCCTACCAGACCAGGTTGCTGAAAGCCCCATCCAGCCTGGCCTTGAACACTTCCAGGGATGGGGCATCCACAACTCCCCTGGGGAACCTGTTCAAATGCCTCACACTACAGTAAAAAATTTCTTCCTAGTATCTAATCTAAATCTACCCTCTTTCAGTTTAAAGCCATTATCCCTCACCCTATCACTACATGCTCTTGTAAGAAGTCCCTCTCCAGGTTTCTCATAGGCTCCCCTGAGGTACCAGAAGGATTCTATAAGGTGTCCCCGGAGTCTTCCCTTCTTCAGCCTGAACAACCCCTACTCTCTCAGCCTGTCTTCACAGGAGAAGTTCTCCAGCCCTCTGATCACCTTTGTGGCCCTCCTCAGGCCTCAATTCAACAGGTGGATGTCCTTCTTATGTTGGGGCCCCAGAGCTGGATGCAGTACTCCAGGTGGGGTCTCACCAGAGCAGAGTAGAGGGGGAGAATCACCTCCCTTGACCTGCTGGCCACACTTCTTTTGACGCAACAATTTTTTTTGATACAGTCGGCTTTTTGGGCTGCAAAAGCACATTGCTGGGTAATACTGAGTTTTTCATTAGGCAACACCCCAAGGTCCTTCTCCTCATGGCTGCTTTCAATACATTTTCTGCCCAGGCTGTATTTGTGCTTGGTATTGCCCCAACTCACATGCCAAACCTTGCACTTGGCCTGGTTGAACTTCATGAGGTTTGCACAGGCCCACCTCTCAAGCCTGTCCAGGTCCCTCTGGATGCCTCCCCTTCTTTTCAATATGTCAACCCCACCACGCAGGTTGGTCCTGTCAGCAAACTTGCTGAGGGTACACTTAATCCAAACACAGCTGTTAAACAGCCCCAGTCCCAAGACCAATACCAGAGGAACACCACTAATCACTGGCCTGCACTTGGACATCGAGCCTTTGACTGCAACTCTTTGAGTGCGGCCACCCAGCCAATTCCTCATCCACTGAGTGGTCTGCACATGAAATCCATGTGTCTCCAACTCAGAGACAATGACATTGTGCAGGACAGTGTCAAGTGCTTTGCATAAGTCCAGATAGATGACATCAGTTGTTCTTCCCTTATCCACCAACGCTGTAACCCCGTATAATATAACATATAAATGTATGTTACATTTTTGAATCATCACCAAAAAAAATATCTCTTTTTCTCACTGAAACCCTTCATGTTTGTTTTGGTTAACCAAGACTCAAATGGAGTATTATACCTATAGTAAATCATAGTTACAAATTACATAGTTTTACAATATAGTTACAAATTCATGAACCATTAGCTACAGACCTGGTGATCTGATACTCTGTATATAATAGCACCCACATTTTCATCAGCAAGTCAGTGTCATTATCCCCATTTTTTAACAGATGAAAAAACTGTGGCATAAAATAAGGAACTGATTGGATCAAGGTCATGTAGCAAGCCAGCAGCAGAGACAGGAATAAAAACAAGGTGGCCTAAGACCTACTGCAATGTGTCTCGCTGTCATTTCCTCACCCCAATGCCTCTTTTGTCTGGGTTCCTGCATTTCAATTTACCCTCTCTTGAGTGTATTAACTTACTTTGAGCCAAAAATATTCTAATTTTCTGGCTGTATGACTGCTCCCTCTATTGTGGTTTCTATGGGTACTCAGATACCTTTCTAGATGGTTAAAATATAAAATAAAAGATATGGCAGATGAGATCGTATATACATTTTCTAAGATTAATGTAATGGTGACAGAATCTTGATTTCCTCATCCCTGTACAGATAGCTATTGTGTGCTGAAAGCTTTTCTTACTCTTAGTGCTGTTAGTGTTGGTAACTCTAACCAATTAGCATCTTCTTTAGACTTCACTACCACACTGTTTAGTAGTACTCTGGATAATTAATTAAGAGCAGAGATGCCAGAAAGATCTGTGATTCACCAGTTGGTGTCTTACCATATTATTATTTACAGCCCTTCTAACCAACTTCGGATTCTAATTTATTTGGGGGTTAGTCTTCATGCAATACTTTGTCAAAAGTCATAACAAAATTGTTGTTTTAACATTATTTTCTCATTTTGCTTACCAGATCTGTAATTCTATCAAGAAAATAATTATATTTATTTGACAGAAGAGATGACCAATTTTTCGAACACTGAAGCTCCTCAGAATCCAGAGTGTCTCACTTGGAAGTCTAAAAGCATGAGTACACTCTGCAGTTAAATATAACAATCCATCAGCGTTCAAGCTAGCTGCAGAATGGAGCTCAGAAGCTCAGCAGGGCTTTTCAGCATTAATACCAAAATGAGCGTCTCTGCACGGACATACAGCTGTGCTATGTAGAAGTACTTGCGTGGATCAGTACTAGCTCAGGTAGAATGAGTATGTACTACATCATTTTCCATTGTACAACACAAACACACTGAAAGCATCTTTGAAAGAGAGTCTCCGTTCCCACAGACAAGTTGCAAAACAGCAATTAAGTGCCTGAAATACCAGGTGGCACTGAAGCCTCTAAGTCTATGAAAGTAATGCAAAGCTTTGCCTCCCTGGATGAAAAGACGTCACTTAAGTGCCAGAAGTTCTGCTGAGAGGCACCACTGTGACAACCTCACATGCTGGAGGCAGTTAGTGATTCACAAATTTGCACACAGGACCCTTTAGAGCTGCAAAGCTCACAGGGATTATGCCTAGCAGCCAAGGAGAAGAGCCCATTGAGCAGGAAGCACAGCACCACAGGTACTCTTCTTCAAACGTGTAGCAAGGAGTGAAAAGTGGTGAACAAGCTGCAAGCCTTACAATAAATGCTGCGTGGTCCTGCAAAATGCCACCTTTGACATTGTAAATAAAAATGTTACTGAGTATCTAAGTAATCACATAGCTCCTAGCAGCTCATGTAATATCTCCCCCCCTACTACATTGTGATTCAGCATGGATTCAAAGCACATTCACAACTAAAACGTTCCAAGTGTTCCCACCAGCTTCACTGCGAATAGTCAATCCCCTAAAGTTTCTCACAATGCTGAACTGAGGACATTTGACATACATCTTTACCCGTAACTGACAGATCAAACACGGCTTACTTAGAACTTCACTATATAGGTGTAAATACTGCCGTGATTCTTCACTTTCTCATTAATTCATAGTTGAAAGATATATTGCCAATTACAGATTGAAAAGGATTTCTTTTGTAATTCTTCAAACATTTTGCAATAAGTTGTTTTTACTGCTTTGCACTGGGATGAAACAAAGCCTAATTTTTAAATCCAGTTTGGATCCCACCCATCCCAACATTTAAGAATTTTTGTTACAAATACATCCCACATGTCTTGAAGATCCTGCTCTTAATTACTCATAAAAAATGGAACATGACCAGGAGAGATTAGAAAAGATGCACTGCATGGCTCTCAACACATCGGCTGCCTCACAAGTGGTAGATTTACACCAGGTCCCTGGCAAGAGACACACCAAATACAAGAGCATAGGGCATAGCTTGTGGTTATCTCTTACCAAGTGATAAACAGAATGCCAAATCTGGGCCAAAATAATAAATGGAATACGGAAGATGAGGCACAGGGAAAAAACAGCACAATCTGAAACTTTCTGAGAGGAGAGACAAAAAGAATATAACCACATCTTTGTATGTGATGGCAGAAGTCACAGCTAAACATGGAGCAATAAACTGGAGAAAGGCAGAGAAAAGGGCAGCCAAAAGGCAATCCTTTACTTGGTAAAAACTGCAGTCCCACTAAGTTAAAATACGAACAAACCTAAAAATGAGAAAGTAAAAGGAAGAAAACTAAAATTTACGGAAGGTATCTACATTTTGTCCTGCAGGATTTAAGGCCTACTCTTGTACAAGAGATAGTGTGTACCTAAACCCTGTTTTTCATGGCCCAAGCCCTTTCTAGCTACTCCAATTCATCACCGGAACCGGGATGACAAAAACATACATGTAGACATATCTACTCTACCTATTTGTCTTCCTCTGAGTAACAAAAGACAACATCTAACATATTTTATAAGAAAATAGCATTATTTTGCCAACAGGAATCCTTTCCTTTTGAAGTTTGGCTAGGTATAGTAACAGCAGAAAGCTCAGTCTGATGTCCTTCATCTGAATGCTCATCAGGCTCAGCTCTACCAGATTTCTCAACTCCTCTGGGGCTAATAAGGATCCATTCATAATCCCAAAGTCACCACTTGCTGCCACTTCCAGGATTTGGCAGCTTGATCTATACTAGCAAATCAAATACTGCCCAGAAACACTCCTGAGCACTAGAACATGATCACCTACATTCTAAATTGTTAAAATTGCTCTCAAAATGCTTTCCACTTACGCCAGCTAGCAAGCACTCTCCTAGACAATTTGCAGGCACAGCTCAGAAGTGAGAACATTTCAGGAACCATTCCAAATAAGCAGGTGGATCTTGCCACAAATTGCTTTGGAAGCCCAGAGAATTTACACTATAGACATCAGCTGTTCTGTGCAGTGGGGATCAGAGCATGGGGATGATCCTGGATATGTCTTATTTAACAATCTAGACATAGCCTAAAACTCCAGTTGCAGTGGTACTACAAACAAATAGCTAGCTGCCAGCAGAATAAAAAACACTTGCACACACTTCCTTCCTGAATTTTTTCCAATGTTCCTCTGCAGTCCTTAGGTTCTAAATTATCTTGGAGCTCTCCACTTCTACAGAAGGGTGCTCTTCAGTACCTTTCTTTTCTGAAAGTGATTTTCCAAGTCATCTCCTTCTGATAATATAATACAAATGATTTTTGCCAAGCCTGATCTGTCTTGACTATCACAGGATCTTTCCTTGTACCAGCCTGATCAGTTATCCTGCTATGGACACAGAACTTCACACAAATTGATGGCTATCCAGTTGGTAAATCATGGGGCTTAGCTTTGCTCTGTAAGATACATGAAAGATTTACACCCAGAAAACCCCAGCCAATTAAGTATACAAGAGATGACCATTTAAGAAAACAGCACTGAGTTGAGGATAAGGAGTTAAAAAAGCAGATTTGAGTTCTGTATCCCTCTTTTCTAACTTCGAACATCTCAGTTTCTTATATAGGAAGAGCAGGTAGAAACTCTTTCTTGAACCCTCCTGAATGTAGTATATGTCATAGAGAAGTTTTCAAAGTTTTTTGAGTCAAATTAACTTTCTCTCAGTATTCATGATGGAAAACAAATGAGGCTGACAGCTCTTTGGACCTTCCACTCTGGGTTTTAAGGCATGAGGGAAAAGAATATCCCTCTGTGAGCTAAGCATACATTGGAATGGATTTTTCATCTATTTTTAACAGTAATTTATCTAATTGCTCTGCATTATGCTACAGCACAACATGTTAAACTGCATTTTTACATGGCTGCATTACAGTTTCAGACATTTTATTACATAATGTACAATGACATTTTACTTGCTGTATTCATCCTGGAAGAACAATGCAAAAATGGCTACAACAATGCAAATGCAGTTTTCATATCAAGCCTGCTTAGGATACAGGGATAATAATATTATACAGTGCTTATTAATGCTTTCTCAGTCAATATGTTATGATGTACTGGATTCTTTGTGTCATGGGGCTCAATTGCTTAGATCTGGCCGTCAGACGAAATTGTAAGAAATAAAAAACAGGCTAATCAAACATAAATGCGATCCTAAATTTTTATAGACTGCATTTATCCAATGTTATCTGTTAGGTCAGGAATCTCACTGAGAAGAGAAAGGTGGAGAAGTGGTTGAAGTGAGGGGAAAAAAGACACATTCCTTCCACTCACTGAAAACCAAAAGTCTGGGGAGGGAATGCTTTTCAAACTCCATTTTCTCTGTAAGGGTGCAATTTTTAAATTAATTACTGCTTCTGAGTGATAACATAGATATTTACATGTAAAATTGTATTTGAGCTATGATATGTAACCCCGTGGAATACAGCAGTATCTTCTTCAGTCAGCTTTAAGGTGCATAAAATGTGCAAGGGAACCAGGACTGGCACTCTGCATGGCGTAACACTGCAATAACCATTATTTTTTTAAAAAATTGCCTCCTAAATGTTACTAATATTTATCAAGTCTCCCTTTGTAAAAAATATGCATTTAGATTTCATTGTGTATTAGAAACTTACAAAATATCTGTGTTCTTGCAGCACTCTAAAAGATTGTGCATCACTATCAGCCGTATATATCTTTGGTTTATACCTTTTAAATAAACTGCCATGTTAACTACTGATAACTAAACAAGTAGGGTTTTTTTAAGAGCAGAAGGGGTGGCTTTCCTGGAACTAGTCCTTTTTTACCTCAACAGATGCCTTAAGTGGAAGAGCGGCAGAAGATACCAGAAATAGTTCTTTTTGTAGCATGTCTACCTTTTTCCCAAAGATAATCAAGGACAAGGTGGCATGAGATAATTAGCTACAAGAATCATTAGCTCCCTGAATCATCTCCATGACTGATACCAAGCTCCTGCAGGCAGCCCTGGCTTACAGTCTGAGACTCTCAGGGAAGATAGTTCAACACAAGAAAGAAGCCCTACACCAGGGGAAGAAGGAGCTATGCATATGAATGACTACAACCTGCATTGCCCAGCTGATAGAAGAACTAGTCAGGATTTCCAGCTCCTGACTGCTGGGCTGAAGTAGCTTACCATGGGGATACCAGACTGTTTCTCTGACTGCTGTCTTTTGTTTTTGGGAGAGTCTTCAAATAGAACCTCCGTCTCAAAAAGCTTTCATTTTATTAACTCTAGAATAATTGTGTATTTTTAAATACATAGGTAGGGAGCTCCTTACAACAACACAAGCAAATAACTGGCTTGTATTTGTATCATCTGCAGACAAAGTGCTGTATTGGAGATGGAAGACAGGAGTTTTGCCCACCAAGCTTATACACCCCTTTTACTGCGCTGTTGATGTCAAACCCTGTTTTGAAACTCTACACATAGAGGCAAAGTTATAACTCCTTTAGATATCTCAACAAAAGTTCGTTTTTCCCAAAGAGGTGAAATAGTTCCTTACTCCTGAAAGTAACTATAAATATGAATTTAAAAGCATAACTTCGTACAATAAAGTTTAAAAATTTAATTTTAGTAATCCACTGTCTCAGTTTACAAGTAAAATTACTGAGTTTTTTATAAAATTATTTTATTTTCCTGGATAATAAGTTTTGGATCTACTATCTGTTCTTATTTAGTACTCCAAGTCTTGACAAGTAACATGGAAAACGACCATTTTTCATGTGGCATCTTATTTCTAAGTGGGGCAACACTAGTAATAAAAGGCTTTATACCTAATATAGACAATTTCACTACAAAAATTTCAGAATGTACACAATTACGTTAGAACAGAATTTTACACGCTTCCATGAAAAAACAATTATAAATTTTATTTTGGGCATCCAGTTCCTATACAGGTGAGACATGTAAGAATGTCGTCTTAATCCTGAAACAAACCCATGAATCCTGTCTTAAGCCTTTTTTTAAGCCTTACCAGGGCTTAAAAAACTCGAGAATGCTGCTGTTACAATGAAGGATATGGCACACACACAATTTCGCTACACTGACTTTAATGCTTTAATACTACTACGTCTTACCAGTAGGCAGCACTGTTACATCTTTTTAGATGTTAGCAATGTTAATGACATACAGTGCCATCTGCAACTTTCTACATAATATCTGACCTTTACTTCCATTCAACCCTCATTATTTTTTCTTCACGCAGTGTTTCTATCTCCCAGATTTTATTTCATAAAAGAAAATAAGAAGAAAATCAACATGCTGGAATATTTTTCAGCACATCAAAAATGGAAAATGGATATTGGAATGGTATATTGGATCGCATTAATCAATTACCATGACTGTCACTATTTAAAACATGGCAGTATCTATATCAAATGGTAAATTACCTTAGGCGAATATCTCAGTAACAGAAATAATTCATTTCAGTATTTATTAAATCATTTAGACCTTTAAGATCTTAAAAGAACAAACTGATAAAATAAACAATGGTCCTGATCTAGGAAACGCTTGTTCAAATGAAGAGCACATGAGCCTTCAGTTATGAGAGCTGGATCTTACATTGGGCTATTTGTCTCAAGAAGGATTTAAAGTGTAAAATTCAGAACAATTTAGCATTGTAAAACCAATAATTTGGTTTTATTACTACCTTAAAGATAGCCAGACCTAAATATACAAACAAGTACAATGCCCTCATAGCTGACAATTTTCAGGTTTTCCATTCCACAGAGTTTGCATCATCAACTAATTGGACCTTGATCTTGCATCTGCTAAAAATTAAAATTAAATACTGAGTTCAATAGGATTTTTGGATCTACAAGAAAGAAAGAATTTTGTGTCGAATATACATGTACCCAGCTGCAAAGGTTACTGGCAGGGGTTAATAAGTATATTTGAAAAGCACAGATAATGAATACTTACATTAGAATATGCATCTATTTTCTATATACATTTCTATGTGTAGACACACACACATGCACACACATATATATTTATATGAGTAAAAGTTTAATAATAAGCAGTATTCTCTTAGTTCTTTGGTAAACAAGATATACTAGCTTAAACATCTTAGCAGTACCAAAGATTTTTTTTTTCACTTTCTGTCCTACTTTCACACCAAAATTATAATTTCATATTTCATAAAAAGGCACTGAAACGTAAAATGGGCCAACATCAAAATATAACAAGGAAGCAAAGATAAATTAGAGGAATTCTTTGGTTCTTTCACTAACTAATCAGAGATATACAGAAAAGGACCTTTTAAGTTTAATGATACCTGCTCATTAAATGATGCTAAACACTAAAATACCACGAACAGCAGGGAATTTCAGTTTACATTAGAGAAAAAAATAAAAGGGTAAAAATGACTGAAGTTGGTCAGTTCAAGCTGATAGGGCACTTCAAATGAATAACAGAAGAATAAAAGAGACACTCTAGGTTAAATTAGGTTCTCCTATGCCTTTTCTTGAAAGTGCTTAACTTCACAAATTTTATTTGAATTAACTAACCTGCCAAAATCAAAGACTTGAATAGGGGTAAAGTTAAACAAGCAACTATACTTCACAGTAAGTTTACCCATTAAACAGCAGATAAAATCTCTGCATAAGAAAAGATGGGGGAAACAGTTTTAGAATGTGCATTTTTTCCTTGTCTAGTCAGGGAAAATGTCATTCCTTTCATACTCATGAAGTAAAGCTGTAATTCAGAATAAAATTATTCAGATATGGGACTAAATTCTTCTAATAATTTGTTTTTAAGAACACTGTTTCTCTAAGTTCAGAACAGCTTCCTTTCTCTCCGTTGGAAATATAGAATACTTGAGTATTAACATTTTAGTATACCATTAAAGATATTAAACAATTAATTATACCGTATTACCTGCTTAATAACTTTTGCAAATACACCACTAAGGATTTAAAGGAAAGTAAGCCATTGGAACTGTCAAGGCTGAAGGGGAAAAAAAAGGTTGTAAATAAGATGGTGGCTTCAAATCATTCTCAAAATATATGCTATACCCTACGCTAATTTTGTTTGAAGGGAATTACATTTACCATTAAATAAGAGAAGGGTTTCATTCTGTTTTGGTTTTTTTTTTTTTTTTTTTCTGTGCTAGCAGCTGTAACATACTAATAAAAATCTATATTTCACATAGATTCTATCTGTTCCTCACACTTCCATCATATTTTCTGTCCTTAAATTAAAAAAAAAAAAAAAAAACAAACAAAAAAACCCACTTTATTAAACAGGCAAACTTCTCCTAACAGAGAAGTTTTGAAGTTTTAACTGCAGAAACTCCAGTCCTGAAAGCTGATAGACTTGTAGAGCTGGCTGTACAACCTGCTCGAAACACTCTGACGTTAAGATTCACCCACTCACTGACTAAGGCTTCAATTTTTATTGCACACAATACTTTGAGATCTAGTTAGTGATTTTATCTAGCATTTTGGCCATTTGGGAGAGGGACAGAGTCTGAGAAAGGGGAGAAATGAGCACAAATATATTTGGGTATATGCAGTGAGCAAGCAACTCTCTCCATTTGGATCTGTTTCAGGCAAAATGAGTATCTCTGTTCCTTAAAGTCCTTCCCAGAAACCCCTCACCTTCATGGGCTAATGCTTGGCCTGAGGAAGCAACACTGGATTGGGACACAAGAACCAGGACTTAAGTTACCAGCAGAAAAATAATTTTGGTTTTCAGAGATGATACACAGTCAACGTTGAAAAGCACATCTCCAGTCCAGCCCATTCATCTCACACATTTAAATGCTAGCCCATGAGATACAGTTAATGGTTGTCTACCTCACTGAGGGGCTGGAAGATTCTTCTCATGTCTTTGAAACATTTCAAATACTGTAAGCATGGCAGGAGAACAAAAAAATACAATCTCAAACTAAGAGGTGTACATTTATTCTCTTTGGTCACTGACTGACAGTGGACCTCACAATAGCCAGCTCCAACAGGATGGACCCCATGTCTCATCTACATAAGTGCCAACACCTTTAAACCTTATTCTTCATAACAAAGTTGTTGTATTGAACTGCTGTTACACAAAAGTGATGGGTGCTGTGTCAGCCTCTGAAGAAACACTAAATTGCTTTAATATGCCACAGCTATAACTGTCAAGATGCAGGAGACCATCAGCCATCTGGAAGCAATGCTAACAAATAAAAAAGGTACAGTAGAAGTTGTAGAATTACAGCATATGAAAACTCCGTATGTATAGTGATAGAGGGACTAAAACATATGAGAAAGATCTCTGCTCTAGAAAAGTTGATATAAGGCGGCATGACAAATTAAGGATGAGGATGAGATAAAAGTATATAAATAACATGATGACCATTGTGATATAGCATATGTCTTACTCTCCATTTTAACTGTTCCTTCTATTTTATCTTTAGGAAAATTAATAGTTCCCTTCCTGTGACTAAAGTCAGGCAAATCTCTTGGCACTTGCAACCGATCTTACAGCATCGATCAAGGAACAATCTCATGTGTATGCTCAGAAGTACATAGAGGCTCTCCTACAGTTCACTGCAAACAACTAAGCTTACTATAGCATGAAGAACAGTGAGTTACAGTTCCCCATGCCTTAGGAATACAATCAGAGCTAACAAGGACATAGTAGCTCAGATATGACTTTTTTGTTCACACCTGCACCAGGTTAACTCACATGAATACACCCAAGCATCTTGCATTTGTGTGAAACTCATCAGTGAAGAACTTCCTTAGAGATATTTCTCCCAGTCAGAACACCATCAGCATGCATCTGAAAAAAGCACTGGTTGCACTCTGTAACTGTCTTCTCAGTCCATTCCAGATAACACTGGAGAATATTTCATGCTGAAGGCCTAAGCAGAGCATGAAAAAGAGGAGATAGCACTACCAGTCTCATTAAACTGAAAATGGTTCACCATCTCAGAATAAAATTCAGGAGGGGAGTGTGGAATTTTTCATTCAGTGAGAGGGAAGGAATTAATTTAATCTTTCATGGTCACAGACATCATGAAGAGAACAACTTTTTAATTAAGAAATATAAAGTTACAGGAAATACAGGAAATGAGCAACTCAAAAAAGTTGCCATTGTTTGTTAGGAAAACTAGCAAAGGATTAGTTAACATTAGTTAGGCATCGTTGAGAAAGTAATTTGTAAGATAGCATTGACAACTATGTAATTACAACACCAGATACAAGGAGTTAACAGCTTATTCATCCTACTAGTAAATATGGATGAGAACAAACAGGGTGGTGTTATTTTCGTTCTCATTAGTATTTTTAGTACAATTGGCTGGAAGCATCAGCTGAGAGGCCCCACTGATACAGGCGCTCTATGAACCACAGCAAGAGACACCACCAACAACGAACTCATAGTCCGATCAAAGACACATTGCAGAATAATTTAAAGGAGTTTCACCCTTTCCCTAACTTGCACATTTTGTTCTAATGAATTTTTGCAGCACGTCTTACAACAAATATTTCTTTATCCATTATACTTAACTAATTTTCCTCGTATTCTTAAATCATATTAAGTCATGTCAATGCTTTTCAACACCAAAAATTCTTATTCAGTACGAAAGCAGAGCTTTTGAGCAGAGTTCTTCAGCTCAAAAAGTCAAAACCCCAGAAATTAAAAATGCAACCCTTGCATTTCCTTTACAAATGCATGATCCACCAGGTAGGTAAATCTACCTGGTCCCCTGTTTCTCCTAGAGAGGGAAGAGAAACTTGAGGCCTGAATACCCCCCGCCTCCCTGACTGCCTCTCCCTGTAACTGTTTTGAGAATGTTACTGTGTGTTTTCCACAGGGTGGAACAGAAAGGCCCAGGGCAAGCACTTGGGGACTAGAGAGGAGGGATAAAAACATCTTGGAAAGAAGTCCCAGTATAGACAGAACTAATTCATGGAAGTTAAGGCTGGACAAGGCTGATGTATATAGTCTGAAGGAACGTAATTCTCGAAAAATTTCATGTGCTTGATTTGCAGTTATTATTAGCATACCTATACAGGCCCCTGAACTACATTCCACAAACATTCACACACCATTTTAATTAGACTCTTTAGCTGAATATTACATGACATTCAAGCTCTAACGGACATCTTTAAATAAAATGTAAAGATAGGAAAAAATTCACCAGACCATCGATCAAGTTCATGCTACTTAAAAGCCAATAAGCTATTTCAAAAAATGGTGTATCAAATACTGCAACTACTACTGTACTTTGTCAAAAAGCTGAGATGTGCTTTGGTGATGCAAGAATAAATGCTTTGCAATTACCCAGATAATTAAAACAAATATTTCCTCTTTTTTGACCAAATGAATACCCATTATATTTATAAAGCTCCTCTTCCCTAAGACAGGTTGAAGGATGGTGTTTTCTTCTTTTGAAATGCTGTCCGCCACAGCATCCTCCTAGAGAAGCTGGCAAATCATGGCTTACACAAGTATACTCTTCACTGGGTAAAAAAAACTGGCTGGGTGGCCATGCCCAGAGATTTGTGATTAATGGGGTGAAATCCAGTTGGCGGCCAGTCACGAGTGGTGTCCCTCAGGGCTCAGTTTTGGGGCCAGTCTTGTTTAATATCTTCATCAATGACCTGGATGAGGGGCTTGAGTTCACCCTCAGTAGGTTTGCAGATGACACCTAACTCAGTGGGAGTGTTGATCTGCTTGAGGGCAGGAAGGCTTTACAGAGAGACCTGGACAGGTTGGCTCATTGAGGTTCAATAAGGCCAAGTGCCGTGTCCTGCATTTCAGTCACAACAACCTCAGGCAACACTACAGGCTTGGGGAAGAGTGGCTGGAAAACTGCCCAGCAGAAAAGGACCTGTGGGTGCTGGTAGACAGCCAGCTTAACATGAGCCAGCAGTGTGCCCGGGTGGCCAAGAAGGCCAACAGCACCCTGGTCTGTATCGGGAATAGCGTGGCCAGCAGAAGTAGGGAAGTGGTCGTGCTTCTGTACTAGACACTGGTGAGGCCTCACCCGAAGCACTGTGTTCCGTTCTGGATCTCTCACTACAAGAAGGACACTGAAGGGCTGGGAGCGTGTCCAGAGGAGAGCCACCAAGCTCATAACGGGTCTAGAGAACAAGTCATACAAGGAAAGGCTGAGGGAACTGGGTATGTTTAGTTTGGAGGAGACCTCATTTCCCTCTACAACTACCTGAAAGGAGGCTGTAGAGAAATGGGTGTTGGCCTCTCCTCCTGAGTGAAATGGTCAGAAGTTGCAGCAGGGGAGGTTCAGATTAGATTTTAGGAAGAATTACTTTACTGAAAGAGTGGTCAGGCACTGGAACAGCCTGCCCAGGGAGGTGGCTGAGTCACCATCCCTGGAGGTATTTAAGAAATGTGTACATTATGTGAAATCACGATTCTGTGATTCTGCGAAATGATTTATAAGCTTCTGATATTACCTTTTTTATAAATGAACCTAGAATCTATACTAGTGGTCACAATTTTTAGGTTATGTCCCCAGGCTATATTCATTTAATGGGAAATGATTGACTGAACTATCCATGACTATATGAACCGGAATTCCTTTTTCTGAGGGGGAGGCTACCAAAATATACCAAATATGATCAAAACTGCTACAGAGTGTGGAACAACTCTCGCATAGCACGACATCCAAAGAATACAATACAATGCCCATTATAAATCCTTAAATTATTTACACTTAAAAGTGTAAATTACACTTTAAAAAAAATTATTTACACTTATGGTGTACTAGGTGCTTCCCAAACAAAGGAGAGGTGATGTGGCTAATATGTAACTCCACTTAAATGAAGTTATGTTTCTTCATTTGCAAACTGGCAATAGCGGAACTTGCCTTCTTTGGAAATTATATTAACAGAAGTGAGAAACCATCATTTCAGAAAAATTTATTCCTTCTGTAGATCTAAAATTATTCTTGCCCAATGCTAAAATCTAAAGTGAATATATATTAAAAGATCAGAGTATTATCTTAAAACAGATTGGCCAATATGGTGGGCATGTTAACAATACTAGGAGTCATACTCATTTTTCTTCTCACTCTTCCTACCATTATTTATTTGCTTCCTGCATAGATTGTGAAATAATTTAAACTGCTTACAATTCACATTTTTGGTAACAGGAAGAGGCAAACGAAATCGTACAAAACCAAAAAGGAGTAGGAAACATATCCCTTTATACTACTTTATATGGCAATGGATTGAAGCTGGCCATTGAGATTAAGAATGCACATGATCACCTCAATTCCGTTAGATGGAAGAGAAAGGTCAGAAACTTATCTAGGAAAAAGTCTAGATGAGGTGATACAGAGGCTTCCTTTATGCTGCTTTTAAAGAACTTCATCAGAAAGTGGTATTTGACCCTACCAAAGCTAAGCAGAGTCCAGGGATTGTCTTTAAAAGTTAGTATTCTTCAACAGTTACCTAAAAATTCAACCACTTTCTATTACAAATAAAACAAAAAAATGCAGTGCATTGTTCTTTAGCATTTCTTCACTTTACCACAATAAAATTTGCTACATAAATTGCATTTTTCTGTTTTACTTGGCAAAAATAAACCTTAGTCTTGTATAATGGACACACATCCTTAGAATGCTTTGACAGTTATGAATAACTAATTTAAGATTTAAAATACTCATATATACCAAGGAAAAAACTTTCTCTATTATTTGGTCTTCACATTTTCCAAGACAAGTAAAAATGCAGGATTTAGCTTCATATTAAAGCATTTGAATTTATGTCCTTGCATGTATGTTTGGTTTCTAATAATCTACTACAATCAAGAAAAATCTGTACTTTCTTCCATAGTCTGTAGAGCCAAAGGAGAGAAGTGAAACTGGCTACTCACAAGGGCTCTTACTTATTTGCCAAAATGCAGGCATCTGTTGTTATTTTAGATGACCTGGAGTATCATGTTCAATTTTCAGCTTGCAGTCAGGAGGACAGAGGTCTCCCATTGGTTCTGTGTTAGAACTCTCTGTTTAGGGAAATAAATCCCACTCTAGACACCTACTTATGGGCAAGCAAAATTCCTCTCCAGATTCAATTGACTCTGTTGATTAAAGTGGGAGCTCTGTTCATTACAAATTGGAACTTTGCCACCTACTACAAGCGCAGACACCTATGACTGGGCATGTATATCCAGGTACTTCAGTCTCAGAGCCAAACCTTTTTCAAGATGCCTTCAGGCTTGTCAGCTGGACAGCATGGCTAAAAATAATTAAAACTAGCATGCATTTGAATATAAAAAGAGACTGGTCCGTATATGTCTGACAGGCCCACATATAAATTACAGTTGCTCAAATTAACCTCTTTTGTAGAAAAGTACCGTCCCTTGCATTTCTTTTTACCAAAAATTAACATAATTAGATTTCAAGAATCTACTATCCAGCCCAGTTACACCTAAGACAATGAAGTTGTTCTCAATTTTTTGTCACATGCAAACCCATAGTAGTTTTTAATGTTTCCCCTATTTAAATATGCATCCCTGTTTTTCATAGATACAAACATACTAAGAAAATATAAGTTAAATTTGTATGTCACTTTATTAGTCCAGCTTCATAAGAGAACATCTGCCTGTTCATATTTTGACTGTCAGTCAACTATCAGTATCTTCCGGGCCATTTCCTCCAAATGTGACAGAGCTTCAACCATCTGAAGCTGCTTCAAGTTTAATGAAAAAGGGAGATGAAAGTGTTATTAATGTACCCACCAAAATAGAGGTGGTGGCACACAAACATCTAAGATTTAGTGGAGTCTACTGCTCATATAAATGCTGTTTTCTTAGAAATAAGATTGGATATCTTAGAACAGCAAAACGTATATGATCATTCAGCTGCCAAAATTAGAAAGCTAAGCAGATACTAAAGGCTTATAAACAGTAGCTTTCAATTTCCTACCTCCTGTTAAAACCAAAAACCTTGAAGAGAATATCTGAAATGCAACCAACAATGAGTTTGAATTTCACCTTGAAAGCTTTACCTGGAAGTGGCAAAGACTGAACACAATCAGATCTTCAGCACAGTTATATTTTTTGAACAATGTTTTACACTGGCAGAGCCCAGCTGCAGAGATTTCCCTATGTAACAGGGTTCTTCTTAGACACCATTTTTTTCCTAAAGCTTATCTAATGCGGGTAGTGCATTTCCCTACTATTGCAAGCAGTGTTTGTTAACTGGCTCACCAGTATTGACGTGGGACTGCAGAAAAGACAAAGGTGTCTCTGCTTGAGTTACAAAATTGCATCCTTCACTCTAAGGAAAACCTATGAGCTAATTCTTCTGCTTATTTTCTATGACCCTACTGCTAGAATCAGTAAAGAACATTTTAAAAGGGGAAAAGAGGGAAAGAGTCTTATCTTTATGCAGATCAGAATAAGCAGTTAGACTAATATTACAAAACAAAGGAGGAAAGAGAAACGCTATGCCAGCACTGGTACAGATCTGCTGTTGGGACAGCAACTACTTGTGCAAGCGTTTATCCCCATGGAATGCACACTGATGAGATTCATGGGCAGGGACCTTAAGTGCTCGTGAACTCTTGGCTAACCCAATGAAAAAGTAAGAGAGGACACTGGTTTCCCATCTGTGAACTTCAGCAAAAGGGAAACTGAAGCGCAAACAGCGGATTTGGGAGAGTAGTGCAGGAGACTCCAAAAGTGTGGGCGCACAGGAAGCATGTACTGGGAAATATCTATTAGTCCCACAACATAATGACACTCTCTGTAGAGTGTATCAGACTGTAAAAATCCTCCTGGTATACCTCTGATGATGGGTTTTTCCCATGCCACTCAAATCCTCAGGTTTCCTGCATACGTTCATGTCTGTCTGCATGAATGTCTCCACTCAGCAATTCAGAGCTTGTTCTGCCATGGGTCTTAAGTCTGTACATCAATGCCAAATTAAAAAAATACAAGAATCATTTCCACATCTACCATCGAGTGACTGCTACCAACTCCTAATAATATCAATGTGTAACAAAACATTTATACAGTACCTCTTATACACTGATTCATATTTCTCATTACACTCTTGGCCTCATGTGAGGTTTCCTAATCAGCAATGGGTTTGTTTTTTTCTTTGCTCTCTATCTAATAATTTAGAAAGTCTTTCCACTTCTTTATCTTGCACAGATGCTCTGCAAAGGGAACATTTACCTATTCAGATATTTTTCTTAATTATGCAACTTTGTAAAGACAGCACCACTAAATTCACTGTCATTTTTCAGCTACTCTGGAAAGTAGATATGCCAAGTACATTCTCTTTTCCTTTTCTGCCAAAGCAGCTGGTAAAATTCTTCATAAACCAGTGAAGCAGAGGGTAAATTGGGAATACCAGACATGACAGGAATAGCCGTAACTCCATTCATGTCAACAGAGCTCATAGGGACAGAAGCTCTTTTTCCAGTCAGAAAAAATAAGGCTAGTGCATATCCAGAGGAGAAATAAAGCCTCCAGAAAAAAAGGTACCACTCCGCAACACAGAGCAATGCATATCCCTTATTCACAGCCGATTAGCACGAAATAAAATAAAAAAAAATACTGCCTTTTGTAATTGCATTGAATCCAATGAGTCAATGTTAAGGATTTGAGCAAAAGTAGCCACAAATACCTAGTAAGCTATACAGATATTGCCGAATACTTAGAGATTACTTACCTCATAAAATTCAAAAGCAGCTAGGAGCTCATGGTGGTGATCAAACTGATTTTACAGTTGATTTTGTTCTTTTTCTTAGCAGGTGACAGTGATGCTAGAAATCTTGGATTAACGTGTATGATTTCGGATCTCAGGAGAATAAAGTCAATAGGACAGCACCATAAGAAAAACAGAACAGCAGTAACGTTGGTCAGCACAACAGGGCTCTGGGGTTTCAAAGAAACCTATTGTCTACAAGAGGGACTTTGAGAATGATACTGGGGAATAAGAAGAAGGTGGAAAAGAAACCCAAGCAGGCAGAAAGGGGCGCATAATTAACAACTATTTCGTATGACTGCACTCACCAACAGAGGCCACACAACACCTATTCCCAGATATTTCTTTGCAGCAATTAACATTTGTTCCCTATCGTTTTGGAAGGCATTTCCAGAACCTGAACTATGCTGACAACAATCCCTCCCTTATCAGTGTTTGGAGTAACTTGCGTGAATCTAAGATTGGATCCAAATACTTTGTCACTGGTTATGTTCCTTGAAAGAAATACAATCCACCTTGTCACAATACGAGGAGGTTTTGGAAACATTTCTCTTCTTGCCTCTTATAGTAAAACATACTCCTGCAGCTATGCCTAGCAGCTACACTGATGAAACTATAGCCAACGTTTTAGTGATGGCTGTTCAAATGAGTCTGAGCATGCTATTCCCTTCAGACAGCAAAAATGCTGATACCTTGGGCAGCCAGTGCCCAATGGGAGTGCAAGTGTATGAGATCACCCTAAACCAAGAACACAGTGAGGAACATCTAACTGCATGTCATCACTCAGACAGACACTAATCTCAGTCAGAAGAATTAAGTAACGGCAGAGGGGACACATGCCAAGAAGTTATTGCATGTATGGATGAATGGAGTGTGAGAAAGCAGTGGAGAACGACAATGGAACAGTTAAACACAGGTGTAGTCACAAAAACTATAAAAGTGTAAATGACTCACAGATAAAATCCTTTAAATTCTATGGTAAACTAAAGCAAATTAATTAAATTGGAAATTGTGTTTCTATGTCCATGTCTTATTCTGAAAAAGATGTGGGGGGTGGGNGGGGGGGGGTGGGAATGAGAAATCCAAACACACACACACACAAATAAAACCCCAAAGCCCTTTCAAAGTAAGCAGAGTTCTTGGCATTCATCAACAATTGGAAACCTAATGAAGGATTTAAGTTAATGCTACATATGATATTCATAAAATCACTACATATATGGGTTTATTTTTCCTGAACAGGTGAGTGATGCTATGAGTCAACCACCTAGATCAGAAATTGACGATGTTTTTACACAGAACATAAAAAGGAAAGACATGGAACGCTTGCAATAATAATTAATTAACAATAATTATGAATATTGCAATTGTATTATTAAACTTGCAATAATAAAATAATACACACTGAGAGTTAACGATATTTTAGTCATGTTACAGCATCTAGGCTATTCTGCTTTGGAAAGGCCTGATATGAGAGACACGAGGATAGCTTGAAGGTAGGCAGTCTGACCGGAGGCTGAGCTGTGACTGATGTGCTTGTTAAGAAACCGACATTCAAAGGATGGCCCAAAATCTCTTCTTCTGTGCAGGCCAGGGTGAGCACTATATGCTTTATTTGTCTCCTCTATCCTAAATAAAAATTGAGACTACACCTGTGAAACAGGACACATTTAAAAAGGTAAGGTGGGTAAGTTGATTAGCTAATTAACCAAGCTCTTATATACAACCCATAGGGAGCATCTCAAATGCATAGGACATTTTTTGTTATTAAAAAAAATAGGACAAGGAAGATTTATCATTAAAATATATTTCACTAATTATACCACCTGGAGTTCCTTCCACAAAACAAACTTTTAATTAGAAAATGTGGGTTTATAGAAAATGTTTGGTATGAAAGTTTGATTGTTTATTAAAAGTAGAATGTGGAAGGTTCCTTGCCCACTAAGGAGCACAGCTGTACAGGTTCAGAGGGTGTACTTTGCCCACTTAAATGCCTCAGGAATCTTTTCAGAGACTACTGGCACTTATTTTTTGCATCCTTTTTAGGAACGGGAGAGGCAAAATAAAATTAATATTTATTTTTATGTGAAGGAAGAGCTTCACCAGTTGCAAATTATTTTCTCTTTAAATAGTAAAACCTGTTAATACATTTAATATGAACCAGCCTAAGAAACTGAACACTCAGGTCCCATACAGGCCCTCTGTATCAGCTAAGTGTTGCAAAGTAGCTGCCTTCTTCCCAGAAGCATTAATCACCTCATTCTACATGCCTGGAGAAACTCAGCTCGTACATACACGGCGATGCACTATCAGTTGCAAAGCACAGCATTGCACTGGAGATGTAGCTACATCTGCCGTGTATAAAATCACTTAAATTGCTTATAGAGCGTGTTAAGGAAAAGCAGCAAAGTACTGCTCTTAAGACACGCTGGAGAAAACAGCACAAACACATGGGAATATTTTTGATGCCAATCTTCATGCCCTTAAAACAACACTTTATCTATTTCTTTCAGTGTATTAACATCTTTTTCATAATAGTATTAGTTAATTGTTTTCTGAATATTTTTTTTCCCCCTCCCAGAAAATTTATCTTAAACAAGGAGTTAAGAGAAAGCTACTGGACAGGCAAGGGAAAGCTGCATGAATATATGTGGTATCAAAGGGACAAATCCCTCTTTCACATATTCCCTAACTTAGTCCTCATAGAAGGGAAGAACCATGAGGTCCCATCTCTGGGGCTGGAGAAAGGAAGTGAACAGCAGCCCTCCAAAACCAGGAATGATCAAGGAAAGAACAAATGACCTGCATTTATTGCCGGGTAGTGCTCCCAGTTGAGTTAATAAAGTTGTGGCCTAATTAAACTGAGCACTTCACATCTTGTTTTTCTTCTTGCATGGCCGGGACAATTAAGCATCCTTTGATGTAGAGTGCTCTGAGGAAATCTCCCAATTACTTTATGAACAATTTTTGTCATAAAGCCTGAGAGAATTTATTGAAGCCACCTACAGTGGAATGAGGCCAGAACCAATCAACACTGGATGACCAGACTTAGGGCTAAGGATTTTAAACCAGAGGCCACTAAGACCACAAGCAACACGTCAAACTGAGAAATTTAAAGCTTTAGGAACTGCTAGTTGGATACAGTAAAATGAACAAAATCCTGTGGAAATTACTGAGTTTCACATCTTGAGCAAAAAGTGTTGACGATTACCGATTTTCTGTGTACTTTCTGTTTTATTTTACTCTGTATTCCAATTGAAGACTAAATTAATAGTACGTGTAACTGTTTCGCTTAATCAAGTTCAAAAAGGCATTTTGTTACTTTTTACCAAAACCAAGAAAGGATATTACTAATTCCACATATTAGTATTTTAAAACAACTGTTTATTAACCTAGAATTACAGTGTTACAGACACAGGATAATAAGAATTATCAAACCTGCTCTCATCATAGGCAATCATGCTGTATATTTTCCTATATAAACTGATCCATTTGCACCTTAAAACTAGTCAGGTTAACTGACATATCTGACAAACTAAATGTACAGAAAAAAAAAAGTTTTAGAAAGAAATATGCATGTATATTCTAAGTATGTATATTTAAATATTAAATTGTATATTCCTTATTTTAAGTATCACACATTTTGTCTTATCAATTGGTACAGGAAATTCATCTGAATTCAGATGCACTTTTTTAAAAAGCAGTTTTAGATGGAAATAATAATTAAAAAATAATAATAAACAGAATCGATTAAAGTGCCTTTCAGCTTTAAGAAAAGTATCACTTTCATGTTGTTCTAGCATTTAAAAAATGTTTGGTCCAAACTACTGTCTCCATTCAGCATCCACTTGTGGAGACAAGAAAACCTCCAAATCTAAAGAGAACACTTATGCAATTAGATGATCTAAAATCTACTTTCTTTCTAGTGTAAGAGAGGTATGGTATTTTAAACTTATCTGTTATTACTTTGTGCACTGGGAAAAATTTGGGTTCTGAAAATTGTTTTCTTTGTATAGATAACTCACTCTCTAGCACTGAGTCTTTAGAATTAAGATGTGGATTAAGTTTTAAAGATGGTGCTATAATTCACTTAACTAACACAAACCAAGCAGAAAATATATAATAAAAGCCCAGCATAAAATCCCCCATAAGTTAACTCATCATTAGTACAAATTAGCTCTAAAATGCATCACAGGCAAGTAAAAAAAGCTTCAATTATTTTTGTCTTACAGTATAATAATGAATCTTGATTAGGAAAAAAAGATACAGAAATTTAGTAATGTGAAGATCTACCCACCGAAAACCACCACTACTGCTGTTGAAGTATTTTAAGATATATATTCCATTCAACTCCCCAAACAAATAGCAGACTGTACTTCAAATGCATTGCAAGACTATTAGGTAATCTTTTTCTTTGTTTAGATTCAGTAGGGTTCAGTGACAAACATTCATCTTCTCTTTCTATAAAAGTTCCTGTTCTTTTGCTTAGTTAAGAATTGCTTTCATTTCAGTAGCAACCCACAATTTACTTCATCATTTATTAGCCTCACACAATAAACTTCAAACAGAATGTAAAAACGATAATTTAACTATTTTAAAATTATGAATTATTTGTTCTGTTTAGATCACACAGTGGAAAGAGCAGTTACATCTGTAGGTAGGCTAATAGAATCAGACACAAAGCTTCTGAAATAAACCAATACCAGCTGCTCCCATGCCTCATTACTCGGCAGTAGCTGCTATCCTGAAATATTGTACCTTGCAGAATTGCTGGCTTTCAAAAGCCACACAGACTTTTGAGAAGATGTAGCAGTACAAAACAGACACTTCCCTCAGACAGGGAAGGAAAAAAAAAAAAAAGGAAAAAGTCCTATACTTCAGGGTATGTGTTCAACTATTTTCCATTCTAAGGCACACATATTTTCCACCACTGTACTTATTTTAACAGGTGAAAGCAATTAGATTTTAAAATTATCACATCATCAATGTACTCCCTTCCAAAAGAATAATTTAAAAATTCTAAACCTATTGAAATATTGTTTTGCTTAGTAACACATTTTGTGCTTACACAATACAGCGAAGTAGGAATAACAGTATCATAGTGTCTAATCATTTAGATCACTAAGAGATCATATATTAATGAAATAACCCAGCTTGGCTCCAGATACACAGTGCAGTCAGAAATGCTATGCACATAAAACATTTTGTTTAGCTTTAAACATGCTGTATAAAAACAACATGTAAAAAATAATCAATTTCCAAACTCCATATTAAATTTGTTGAGTGTCCTGTACTCTGCAAAAATTAGATAGCAACAGCTAAAACTCCCAATAAAAGGTAGTGTCAGACCCTCATCATCTAAAATGGTCCTTAATAAAGCCTAGGGAGATTCACCTTTTTGAAACACATAAGGAATTTTAATGTAAAAGTTTACACAACTAAAATTACAGAGGTTTAATTTCCAACAAGCCCCAAAGAATTCAATATCCCATAGCTCTCATAGGACTCATATGCAAAATAGAGGGTTAGTTTTAAACATTTAGGAAATACATATGGTATTAGAATTAAAAACTTGAGTCTGTTTGAAAGAACATTTATATTCTAACAGGAATCAAATGTATACTTCTAATTTGCCTACTCTGAAGATAACATTTTGATACACACAAATTAATTAGGCAGAAAAATTACAGCAGACTTCTGCTTTATTTAAAAAATATTCAACACAGTGTTCAGTAGGTACTCTGGAGTATCATTCAGAGGCAGTATGTCACAGTATCATTCTTAATTTTAAAATACTAAAATAATGAAAAGCAAGTTATATGATGGTACATGCTTCAGAACAGCATTGTCTTTTTATATCAATCATTAAGTATTTTCTTCCTAATATCTCTTATCTCTGTCCTCTACATAATAAAATAAATTCAACTCTCCATTTTCAGAATAATAAGCGCTTACTGAATATTATTTGCCTTACTCTCAAGTGGAAAATTATGAAAATGATTATATGAGATCCAAAATGTAAGCAGTCACTAGTATTAAGCATGTTAGGTAAGGCAATACCTTGTAAGTTCATCAGTAAATTGTTACTTGTTTAGAGATTTTCTTGATTTTCAATGGTATGACATGGTCAGCATTATACCTTCACAGACTATTTCATCAATTTTTAAATTGCTTTAATTTAAAAACTCCCTAATAAATAAAGCACACAAATCCATGCTGAAAAATACTGAATATTTCATTTAAAATACAATATTCATTTACTTTGAAGAAGTAACTTTATTTTCAGTGAAATAAGGCCTCTCTTCCTTCTGTATTTGTCAGATTTCAAATAAATTGTACTCAAAGGACTAGTTAAAAAAAAAAAAAAAAAAAAACCCCCANCTCAGGCCAGAAAGTTGGGATGGCACCCAGCCAGGGCAAACCTGGAACACAGGTGATTTTTTCACTGCTGGATGCTCATGTATGGAAGCAATCAGGCATCATTTCCTCCATCTTTAGCAGAATTATAGCACAGCCCAGCTAAGGAGTCCAGTAATAAACCAATTCAAAATTCAATATTTACATTGAGATTCCCAATATTAACGATGCATCCATGTCTGAAGGTCAGAAATTCCTTACCAAGCAAACACAGAGAATAAAAGAGCGTCATTTTTTGGCATTACTGTGACGTGGCATTCAAAAACCAGCTGAAAATACAGCAACATTCCCAAACCAGAAAGTTTACTAACAAAACCTGAGTTCCTGTCAACAGGAGGTTGGTTAAATTGTGGCTGTTCTTGACATTACTTCACTTAATCTCAGGAAGCTCAGTCCTATGCATACTTTTAGGGAAGCATCTATAGGCTCTGGATCAGACAAAACAGCATAGTAAAGTTGGATGTATTCATTAACATACTGCAAACACTTCATATTTGATCTCTAAGCACAAAACAGAGGCTCACGAGTAATGTCACAAGTGCAGTTTCTGTGCTATACACCAGCCAGATCTCTAAAGCAGAAGTTATTAGCAAAGAAAGGCATAGAGGAAAACAACAAGGTGTCAGTAAAAATCCACAACCATGCAAGGTTAAGACAATTACAACCAATTCTTAAAATGCAGTTGGGAAAGAATAAGCATTTAATAAATCTCAATTTGGGAAAAAGGATGACATTTTATTAAAATCCAGAGAGACAATCTAGACCCCAAAAGTATTAAAGCCATTGGAGAACAATTAAAGCAAAAGGAATTCACTGAGACATTAATGTGAATTTCTAACAAATCTTGGGATACTCTACAAGATCAAGAAGATTGCAAAAATTCAATGCAGTGTTCGTGTTTATGAAGATCAAACCCGAGAAACTAAAGGCAGGCTGCCATCAAGCCAGTATAAATTGTGGAAAGGTTGAGCAGTAAATAATTAAGAAATGATAACATAATTCATTCACTTGCAAGTCTTGTCAACTAAACTCGATACCATTTTTTATGCTATAACAAGTTTGGCTAATAACATTAACTTCTATTGTCATAGTACACTTAGATTGCTATAAGATTTAATTTTGCATGACGTTTTCAAGCACCATACAAAATCAATACTCTACATTACATGGATTAAAACTGTTTAAATACACAGATCTTGAAAATTGTAAGTGGAAAATTGTCAGACAATGTAGGCTCTCTGAGGAATTTTTATTGTCCCAAATTTATTACTTTCATTGTAAATCAGAGGTTATTTTTTTTCTGATCACCTCAGCCTTGATACAATAGGAAATCTCAATCAAACATGGCCCCATCTTCATCTGTATAACTCATCTGAGCATCATACAGCTAAGAAGTACTTCTCAAAGAGAAATATTAAAACTATAATCTAGCACATTTATATAACAAAGGGTTAAGAGATAACTTGCTTACCAATTGTAAGTATCTAAGGCAAAAGGTACCTAAGAGTAGACAGCTGTTTAACTTCGCAGAAAAAATCTAAACTGAATCTAACAGTATAAAGCTATTACTTACAATCATAGAATGTTTAGAGTTGGAAGGGACCTTAAAGATCATTGAGTTCCAACCCCCCTGCCATGGGCAGGAGGGACACCTCCCACTAGGGCAGGTTGCTCAAAGCCTCATCCAGCCTGGCCTTGAACGCTTCCAGTGATGGGGCATCCACAACTTCTCTGGGCAGCCTGTTCCAGTGCCTCACCACCCTCACAGCTAAGAATTTTTTCCTAATATCCAATCTAAATCTCCCCTCTTCCAGTTTAAAACCATTACCCCTTGTCCTATCACTACGCTTCTGACAAAGAGTCCCTCTCCTACTCTCCTGTAGGCTCCCTACAGATACTGGATGGCTCCTAGAAGGTCTCCCCGGAGTCTCCTCCAGGCTGAACAGCCCCAGCTCCCTCAGCCTGTCTTCACAGGAGAGGTGCTCCATCCCTCTAATCATCTTCGTGGCCCTCTGCTGGACCCATTCCAACAGTTCTATGTCCTTTCTATGTTGAGGGCTCCACAGCTGGACACAGTACTCCAGGTGGGGTCTCACAAGTGCAGAGTAGAGGGATAGAATCACCTCCCATGACCTGCTGGTCACACTTCTTTTGATGCAGCCCAGGATACGGTTGGCTTTCTGGGCTGCCAGCGCACACTGCCAGCTCATGTCGAGCTTCTCATCCATGAGCACTCCCAAGTCCTTCTCCTCAGGGCTGCTCTCCAACCATTCTCTGCCCAACCTGTATTTGTGCCTGGGATTGCCACGTCCCAGGTGCAAGACCCTGCACTTGGCTTGGTTGAACTTCATGCCATTTGCATTAGCCCACCTCTTAAGCCTGTCCAGGTCCCTCTGGATGGCATCCCTTCCCTCTAGTGTGTGGACCACACCATTGAGCTTGGTGCCATCAGCAAACTTGCTGAGGGTGTATTTTATCCCACTATCTATGTCTCTGACAAAGACGCTAAATACTAATATTGGTCCCAGTACCAACCTTTGTGGACCACCACTCATCACTGGCCACCACTTAGACATTGAGCCATTGACCACAACCCTTTGAGTGCAGCCAGCCAGCCAGTTCCTTATCCACAGAGTGATCCATCCGTCGAACCCATGACTTTCCAATTTAGAGACTAGGTGTGTTCATGTAAATGTCACATTTCTTTATTTCTAAACAATGAAAATAAATAATCTGTTAGCAACAGCTGTTGACAGATAGGATAGATTATCTACCTTTCCAAATCCAAAGCTTTGTTATCTGTCTAAAATAGATGTTACATTTCAAGTGGAAATTGCAGTCTCAAGGAGTGCACAGTCTTTCAGGAGGTTCTGACACACAACACAATGAGTCCAAGTAAATTAGTAGAACTAGATCACTAGTCTTGCCAGAAAGCTACCTACAAAATACTAGACAGAAAAGCAAAATTTGGTCTTGACATGCATGTGCAGAAGTTCTTGATGACAGGAAGAAGTTAGTAATTTAAACAAAAGGGCTACCTAATAATCCCACCTGCTGGTTTTCTCCACAAGAGGCAGTGCTGAGAGTGACTCTACAACTGGAAAGTTTGACAGTAGTCAAATCTAGACTAGATTACCAGTTTCTCTACACTTAAGAATGCAGATTTTTTACTTCAGCAAAGTAGTTTAGAGCAGCAGCCATAAGAGGATTGGGCTGCTCCATTTATTACAGTCTAGCTCTGCCTTAAGGACACTGGCTGGCTAGCTCTATTACTGAAGCTCAGAAAGGCAACACAGGTTGTGAAGGGTTTTTACACACATACTTCTTAATGCAACTTCAGAAGCAATCATATTTTACAAAGATGGAAAGGAAAACTTAATTAATTTTTTGTTCAGAAGGAGGGACAGAGAAATTGTAAGAGAACCTAAAGAAACACAAGACCGAATCTCTCCTTTTGGCAACCGAAGAATTTAATCTGCTATTTATCGGAATATGTTAGGGATATATATGCATATAAATAGACAGACAGACCTATCTGAGAACAAAAAAGGGAAACTGCACTTGTTACTTACCTGTTTAACATTCTAATAGAGATACAGTATACAGAAAGTGCTAGATTTTTTTGTGATGAAATAACCAAGTTTGTCTGTGAGCAGCCCAACTAGCAAAGCTTAGGGTTCTTCAGAAACAGTGTCTTAACATTTCCTCATGCAAGATGTACTGCTTCTGCTCCGTTTTTACTGCAATTACTTCAAGTTCTTCCCCTCTTCTCTTTTCCTACCCTTTCTATTCCCCTTTTCAAAAGACAGTTCTCCCACGTCCCTTGTACCTCAACTTCCCAGCTGGCACGTGCTCTGAAAATTTCCATAAATTTGCTGCTGAATACCCATGTACTGACTATGGGACTAAAAGAACAGCTAATAATAGTTATTAAACATAAATTCAGCTTGGGTGTCATATTGACATATTTGTTAGGAAATCAATATAAAAATAACTTTTCTCTTTTTCTTGTTGGAGATCTGTTGTTTTATAGGCTGATACAAATGCTTTTAAATTCCTGAATATTTGATTCCAAATACGACAATGTGATCACACACACAGAGAATCCTGGTTTGAACTCCACTGAACACTATTATACAACTGTGATGAAATTCGGCAATTCAGTCCAACTTCCCTCTACCTGCAATATCCTCAGAAATAACAACAAAACCTAGTCAATTATTAGATTTGTGGCAAATGCTGATTAGATAGCTAGATTTTAAAATGAATATGCATAAACACATTCCTCACTCATATTCTCACTGACTAAGCCTTCCTTTTTCTTATCTGTCAAGCAAAACCTGTATTTCAAATTCCTTTTTGAAATCCTTTTTAAAATCCACTTCTTTAGGAAGTCTTTTCATCTTTTACCCATTTTACCTCATGTTTGTATTACAGTGCACAAAATTACAGTGCTACTTTTTCTTCTGCTTCTTTAAGTAAGGATTCAATAGAGGAGAACTCAAAAGCTGAAGGGTATCTTGTACTGCCAGATCTGGGAAGAAAATCATACTGCAGGATGAGGACACCAGCTCCCAGGACTTCCACAGCGTGAAGGCTTTCACACTTAGCTGATGAGGAGGTCAGAAACGGCACAAACATCTGAAGTCGTGAGTGAAAGCTTGTACCAACAATGCTTTTGGTGTTTGCTGTTGGGTCATGGGAGGCAGATGGGCGTTCACAGCAGTTAACTCACAAAGTTCTCTGGAGGGGCAGAAACTCCTCTACAAACACGTGTGTCACTGGGAAGCACAGTGGTGTATCTTGGAGTTTGCAGAAGACTTGTTATTATCTGTATGATAAATAGTATTGAGTACATGTATGATCCTGCCTCATTTGCACTTTTTTGATTCCATCTTCCTCTTTTCCACTAAAAGTTGTTTCTTAAAACTTTAGATTGTATTTGAGAAGTTAATATGTATCTTTTAATCGAACTATGCGAGTACACCAATGGACAAGGGACTCATTATCAACATAAAAGCTTTCCAGGATATCTGGAAATACACCATCCAGACCAATAAGAATACTTGCTCACCTTACTGTGCATTAATATATATTGATAGACGTATGTAAGAAAACTTGTTAAACCCCTGCACATTTACAAATTAGTATTTGTGACATTTTAAAAATCGTTACACTTATTGAAGTTGAATAATGCCAAATTAACCACTCACAACTGGTATCTGCAATTCTACTAGAATATATTTTAAAGACTTGTGAACTTTGCCTTTTTTCTCTGAAAACTGAAGGTTCCTCACTGATTACATTATGCTCACTATGAAATCCCCATATACAAATTCCATACAAGAACAGAAAACAATTCCCTACAGACCTCTAGCATTTTAAAAATCTCTTTTCTTTTTATTAACAAGAGGGTTTTAAAAAGTAGTGTTACAGATTTACAGAAACGATTCAGACCTGGAAGTCCAGAGCTTTCAAAAGCAAAATGCATGTTTGTTTATTTATAACCACTTCTAGCTATGTGTACATGCTAATAAGAATAAAAATAAAAACCACAACAATCTAACGACAACAAGAATAATGTATTTTACTAAATTCAAATTTAGAATTTAAATGAGAGGTATTTAAAATAGGTGTAAAATTTCATTGGAATTAAAATAGCCTACTTTCATGTACAGACTCACTCCATGACATTTACATAAATTTAATAAAAGCAGTATTAACAGTAAAGTATAGAAGAAAAAAAAAAAAAAGAAAATCAAACTGTCAATCCATTGGAAATCACCAAATATAAAATGAGAATCAGATTTCATTGAAGTGTTAACCAGGTTTTCAAATGAAGAACCTTTCAGGAAGGGCAAAGTATTTTCCCCACTTCATTTCATCCCAGTCCAGATCCTTACTAATTCAGTTGGTTTATGTGAACAGCTAAATGCAAAAGCAGAGCATGGTGAGACTGGAGGATTTGTACTTTTTTTCTTAAATACTGAAACAAGTGTGTCTGAATCAGTTTAGACCAATCAGTTAATCTAACCAACTAACAACATACAATATTGTTTCTAATAGTAGTTTTACAAACTATTATTTTACACACTTGTAACAGATTTTTCAGACATATCTAATAAAGACAAGGGTTTTCTAACTTAAAAGAATTTTAAGTTATTTTCTGTGCATTTGTAATACTTTTTCAATTTTCTCTGTAATAAAATGCCACCAAATTAATACAAAATGCTTCTTTTTTATGAATTTAATGTTAAATGCCTAAGAATCAAAATAAAGGGATGAAGTGTAAGTACTATAGTAAAGGTTGGTAATGAAAAGTAGCAGCATGTTTAGGACAATAACTGAAGTAGAAATACCAATAGGGTTAAAGGTAACTTAGTTACTGAAGCTGATTACCAGTTATCAAAGGAAAAACATTTGTTGCTATTTTCTTTTAAAAAGAAAAAAAGTAGCATTTGTAAATACATTAGGGCAGTACTACTTTAAAGAGTGACTCAGAATTCTCATTTACTAACATCTCAAAAAAATTAATAATAAACCAGATGTTATAAACAAAGATTACCAAGTTTGAGGTTTATCACCCCATTAAAGAGAAATTCACAATTTGTCACTGATCCCCCCCTCTCTGCCATACAGGTCCTATCAAAATTTGCATCACATTGTAGTGATAAAACTGAAACTGTAACTGCAAATGCTTCTCAAACTGGAAGACGAAGAGGCTACAACTCGGGCACTGTTACCTTAAACCTGCTACAAGCAATGATTTCAATAATTATTTTTTTTCTTTAAGTCAAAAAGAATAGTCTGGTTTTCGCCTGTGTTTGTTATTTTACTGGTTGCTCTCATGCAATGTCTTCCATGATCCTGTGCTCCCAACAGCCTATTTATTCCAGCATAGTCACAACACACAATCTTGTAGATTCACTCGGGACACCACAATCCCAATGCCTCCATTCAGTATCTACTACTGACATATTTTGATTTTGACAATATTGTTATGGATTTTCTCTGATTAAGTTCCCTGCTTAATTTTGTATCATTACATAAAATATTAATTAGGAACACCGCAGTATTAAATCAACGGAATTCCTAATCAATCATCTGAAAAAAAATACATACTCACTGTGAGCATGATATTAATTATCAGAAATCACATACTGTCAGAAATTTCATTCCTAAATTAGAAGCCTGAATTTGGCTGAGAATTTACTTTTTGTCCAACTTTTTGTGTGGAGTTATACTTGTGTTATTTGGCAATAGTATTGATATTGTATTCTTGGCTGTTAACTAAAAACTTCCCATGAACAATGTTTCTTTGTGTGTTCTTTATTCTGCTCTCCAAACAGGCTGAAATTACCCATCAGTACAAAATTATCGTTTGTGTAGAGATAAGATTTATTAAAAACTTGGGGGGTTCTTTAACCATAATGTAAAAAGCATTAAACATTCAGATTTTGGGGGTATGCAATTTGGCATTAAGACCAATGTACACTTTGAAAAACAAACTATTTTCAATTTAATCCATCAGCATAACACTGCAAAGGGAATTAACATTTAATAGGAATTTTAATTTATCTTAAAAAAAAAAAAAAAAAAAAAAAAAAAAAAGAAAAAAAGCAATACAGAACTTCTTGCAAGTGTACCTGAAAGCAAAACATTAATTTCAGAGCTGTGATTTTGTATTTTCTAGCTCATTCTAAAAATTAGATATTGATAAATGCTTGTATTTATTTTGACTTCACACAATGGAATTAAAAAGTACTGTTTTTTTTTTTTTTATTTTGTGAATAACTTGTGAAAACATCCAAGAGAAAAATAGTAAAAAGAATATGTAATGCAATTTCAAATAGAAATCACTCATTAAAGTTCTAAGTCAGCACGCTGCAAGCGTCTGTTGGAAATATTCTTTCCAAAGTCTAGAAGAAATAAGTATTTTCTCAGTAGAAGGGTATACTGTGCAAACCTAAATATAGCCATCTTTTGAAATCACACTTGAGCTTTAATCAATATGTAATTTACAATTAAGCAATTATTTTCTGATTTACAAGCATTACAAGCATAACAAATACGATTAACCTTGCATTTCAGACACAAATTAGCTCAATTAATATACCCCACCTATATGCCACTATGAATCTGCATACATTTTTCCATTTTGATTTTTAATTGGATATGAGGCATAGCTCTAACACACAAGCAAAGATCTAAAGCTAAATTATTTGAGCATCTATATGTTCATTTTAAAGCAATAACATGCAAGTGCAATGTTTTGTGTCAATAAACTATGAAACAAGTTGAACAAATTTCTTCTTTAAATCAGAATATACCAACAAAATATCATGTAAATTCAGGAGATTTACAAGATGAAAAGATAAAAGAACTCTGCTTAAACCAAAGTAATTCACTTTAGGGAGTAAGAGTTATCGTTCCCGCCGTAATGTAGGCAGCCATATCATAATCTAGCTCTAAGAGCTCTAAAGTCTTGTGTCCTGACTGACTGAAGATGTCAGATGACAGATCTCCAGATGAGAAATCTGTCTCAGGCTCAGATAAGTCCTTCTTTATAAATGTCTGTTTATTTATGTTGACCGTGGTGACTGCCTAGATGATGTCCTCCAATCTAGATATCTACTATGGGCATCTGAAGTTAGGTGTCATAAATCCTGTTTTAGGCTGAGTAAAGTGATTTTCTGATACTTGATTCTGACAAATTGCCCTCCTTTAACAATATATTGCTCATGATTCTACTGTTATTTAATTAAATGAACAAGGAATACATTAATAAATATTATTTAAATGTTGTTTGTATGGTAAAGTTTAACAGGTATATAAAGCAGTATTCCCCTTATCTTTATTTGTCTAAAAACAAAGGATAAATCAAAATAGTTATGTATGAACTTAGCCAAGTTCAAAAGCGAATTAATGTTTCAAGTAGGAAGACAAAGAAGGAGGTTTGCAGTTCAGTCACGTTATTTGGCAAAAATATATAAATCCCAGACAGACAGAAGTCTGTTAAAATTACCTGTATCTGAGTTAAGTCAGTTAATAATTCCTATTCACCTCTAAATATGGAGTGTACAACTTAATTTATCTTTTTCAGGGTTTTGGAAGTAAACAAATCAGACATTTGAGGTTGCAGGAAAATATTTTTAATTGAGTTCAAGCTCAATCTTTATTTTAATTCTGTCAGCAAAATAACTGATTTCAGTTCAACTGGAACATTATAAAATTTTAGTTCATCCATGACTGCTAAGATTTTTGTGGGAAGTAGACTCCAACTCCGTTTAAAAAACAAAATTAATACGTCTCCAAGCATCACTTTATATAAATACACGTATCAAGTTCACATAATACCATACTGTCAGACAACTTAGCTCTTTTAAAAGGAAAAAACAAGCAAACCCTAAAATCTACACAAGATTGCTAAATTTAAAAAAAACTGGAGATTACATACGCTCAGATGAGTTGCATTAAGTAAATATTTTGAAGTCTTTTATCTTAATTAATAATACTCTACTGCATCACAGCATCTAAATAACAAAGCAGAAGACAGGTCAAAAGGAAGACACTCGGGAAGCATCCCAGCTCAAACAAAACAAAATGCCCATTTCCTCATCAGTTCTATCACTGTAAACATCAAACAAACAACAACCTTTCAACAGAAATCATTAGTACATCGGGGATGATGCACCCGCCTCTGCTACCTGTGTGCAGAAAATGTGTGTAAAAAGGCCAGCAAATGTGACCAAATGCAATAGTTTTGACTAATTTAATTACTACCTATTAGTCTGGAGAAGAGATGATTGAGAGAACATATAAAGAAGTAAATAAAACTGCCACAAGGAAAAGATAAACAAGCAATGACTGTCCACTGCCTCTTTCCATAAGAATGTAAGATGGTATCAAATGATGCTGATGCTGGATTCAAAACACACCAAAGCAGACAGTTCCTTACAAAGCACGGATTCAACCACCTAATTCTTTGATGTAAGAAACTATGGATGCTAAAATTCACTTGAATTAAAACCAAAGAAAACAAAGCAGAACAAAAAAAAAATGATAAAATTGGGGGGGGGGG
>VZRU01002160.1:352191-382361 GCA_013398155.1 Pedionomus torquatus
GGGAAGGGATCATCAATATCAATATAAATATAAGATTGAGCATCTCTTCTGGCTGACAAAGTCCTCAACTTCTGAAAATATTCTGCCTGTTTGACATGCTCATTTTCTCTTTCCTAGCTGCATGTTGTTGGCCATAGATGGTGACAGACCATGGGGAGGGATGGGTTTCTGCTTTGACCCTATGCAACCACTCACTCCTACAACTGGTTTTGCGGTATTCTGATGGACTGGACTAACACCACTTTCATCATAGAGATTTTGCACAATACTAAACAAGTATTAAACTTTTTTCTTTTTTTCCTCAGGCTGACAAAAATTTATGCTTCCCTTTCTGAGGGGTCTGATCATCAGCCTGATGTGCTTGACATGACAGGACATCAATGAAAGCAGTGTTCGAGACAGTTTTTGTAACACTAAGCACTCCAAAACAATTAGATCACAGATTCCTTTGCACTTTAGTTTGCCGTTCCTAAAACACAAATAATGCTAACACATTCCTCAAATGATGGGGACAAATGATCTCAGAAATGCTTAGAAAGCATTCAGAAAAGTAATGTAGAAGAGCTCAGCCGTAAACAAGGGAAACAGTAAAACATTTCTGGTACTGAACTAAAATACTGGGTAGCTTCTTACCAAGTGGTGTCTAAACATCACAAGAACTGAATGAAGCGAGGAGACCTGCAGCTTATATGCACAAAAGGACAAAATCAGGACTGCACGAACTACATTCCCACATTTTTTAGCATTATTTTATAACCTTAACAAAGATCTTTATAAATGGGATGGCTTGCTAGAAAATTATTACTTTGGCTGAAATAGAAGCTTCTGTTAATGCATGAATGTATCAGAGGGAAGCCTCCACTTCATGAAAAACAACTCTCGAGCAATCACTGGGATTTTCATAAAAGATGTCCATGTTGACAAGCAGACGGAGCAACAAGTGTGAACCACTATGTCCCATACTGCACGTTCATCATCCACTTCATACACCCCTTAGTGGATTTTGCCTCAGTCTGATACAATGTCTTGAAAGTTCTCTAGATGATGGAACCCACTCAATGAGCTCTTGGACACTATCTTTCAGTTTACTCTCATCTAAAGACATCCAATCTACAGAAGGCGAGACAGCGCTCCAATTTAAGTCCAGACATAGTAGCAGCAATAATTGGGAGACGTGCCTCAAAAGTACACTCCTCATACAAGCTAAAATTATACAAATATTACAAAATTATCTAAAATTATAATAAAGTGGATATTGTAAATAAAAAAATGTAATAAGATATTGACATGTCATTTTGATTTTGTTTTATTCTCCTAGAACGAAGCTGGGATGCGTAACAAAAGCATCTGATCACAGAACAAAACAAGTGGTACTAAGGTGATACTAGATTAGTGACACATGAGGGAAAGATTTTTCAACACCTCTTAAAAATAAGATTATCTAGAAATTAATGTGATATTAATGTCATAAAATAAATTATTTGAGAGAAAGCAATGAATTCAACCAAGTACATTTTTAGTCTGATTTGCACCTATGAAATACTAATTTGAACTCAGTGAATGTGCTATATCAATTTATTTGGTTTAAATTTAGAAAAGTGGATAATAAATTCCAACCAAACTACTGACATTTATTCATTCATCATTTGGAAACAGAGCCCAGAATTTGGGAATTCTATTAGCATTACCTACTCTGCTTTACAGGAAATTTTCTTTATAGTTAATCTCAACTGAACACTGCAAACAAGGTTACTAGCTGCCTTGTTTGTACTTGGTATCTTTTTCTAATCAAGAAAAATAAAGACATGTTAAAGTGTCTTTAATTAAATGGTTAATTTATTAAACCAAAGCTAAAAAGAATTGCTATTGATTTTAAAACAGGTCTGTGGAATTCTAAAATTATATTCTTCATGTTTTAAAAAATGGAAATTTCTGTAATGAATTTTTTTCTAATGTTGAAAAGTTTCTGCATACTTATTTTTCTTATTAATTAGCATCTACAAAACATAAGTGTAGTACATAAAAACATTTTTTAAAAACAAATTATTATTCATAATTCATTTACTCAACTTTTAATGAAAACAATGATATGGAGAATTTAAAAAATACTTATATGAATTCAAAACTTCTGCATAAACTGTTAGCCCAGGGAATTACACTCCTTTTACAAGTATTTATTTCAACATTTTAGCTTTCCATATTACTCCTAAATGCCAGGGGAAAAAAAAAAAAAAAAAAAAAATTCTGCATTTTATCAATTCTCTTACAATACAATAGATCAAACTTTCAGAACGTTTTTTGACTCTGTAGAAATCCAATCTGGGGTAAAAATTACATTTCAGTAGTAGCAGAGATTTAAATACCTAACAGACTAGTCCTTAGCTGCAAGTTTCCCAACACCACCAGATCAGGTTTTCATCCAAGTAAGAAAAATTGTTCATTTAAATGCCATTTATAATTACACTTTCATTACAAACACCTTGCTTTAGTCTTCTACATCTCACAAACTTTGATGGCTTTGAGTCCTGCTAAACAAAGTTCAACCTCCTTAGCTTCAGTATGTGAACAGGACAAATAATTTTTTAATTTTATATTAACTATGCTGTCTCTTTGAGGATTAGTTTCATTGACTCTCTCCCCTAAGACGACTCATCACTGATAAAATGGAGGAAAGATTCCCACTTAGAGGTGAAGATTCAGAGACATGGGACAAGCAGATTACCTGTGGATAGACAGTAAAAGGATTAAGAAGAGAATAAAACTCAGGCTTCAGTGAAATCAGTGGCAAAAGACTCCCATCAATATGAACACCCAGACCATTTCACCCACTGATGGACATAAACTTTGATTTTATTTTCATAGCATGACTTTGGATGTTATAGCGAGGGCTTTATTTACAATCTACTTATATACACTGTTTGGTATTCTCCTTAAAGCTTCAACTGTTGGAAACCTAGAAGTTTTACAAGAATTCCCTTTACAGTTTTCATGAGTACAGATTAAAAATTAAAAGTTTAAAAGTCTAAAACTCAAAAGGTTCAGAGTCCAAAAATCAGATAAAAGGAATAAAAAGTATATATTTTAAAAGCCATCCTAATACATAAAACACAAAAATCAAAATTTGACGCAGCCAACTTGTGATTTCATAAACCTATTCAAATATCACAATTTTTTTTAACTGACATTGCAAGAGCAAAAGATTCTATGATAAAAAGCTTTCTTTTCTGTTTTCTTTCTTTCTCTGTTGGCAATATGTATTGCTAGAATACACATATACTTACTCTTACATCTGATCCTCATTATGAGTGGAATCAATTCTCAGTCATGGTTTTCATAACCACACTCTGAATAGCTGCTCCAGCGCTAGCAGTTAAGCGGTATTCAACAGCGGTTCAGAGGGACCTGTTGTTGAGGCTTATTGTCAACAAAAAGCACTTTCTCAGTGATAGCAGAACCTATATATAGAGCTGGAAGGATGAGTCACAGTGAACGAAATGTACAGCAAACTTAGCATTACTTTGTGTTTATGCTTTATTCACAGAGGAATGACTTTTTACAAAACTCTTAATCATTTGGACGGATATATCTGCTCAAACAAAACTCAGATTCTGACTTAGCTATGGACTGGTTCCTATCATTTTTGCTATTTGGAACTTCTTGTTCAGTACTGTCTAATTGAGCATATAAAAAAAATAAATTTACTGATTGTTCCTTGATTGAATCACCCAAACAGCAGAAGTTGGGAAGGGGAGTGCATTTGTCATCAAGAGGTTACAGTTTTTACTGTTTGCTTCTCTGTTGCTTAGTGGAGAAATCTCAGGCGTAACTGTTGCGGAAAACCATCACACTCTCAGATTAATCTGAAACTGCTACCTAGTGTGCTTACCTTATATTTAACAGGTAATACTAATATAGTGACTACCAGCTGATCAATTCCTAACCAGAATATTGGTGTTTATTCTTGTTATGGTTTTATGCAAACACAAAGGATGTATTTTTGCAACCCGTTCTACTGATGATAAACCTCACTGTACCAAAGAACACACAGAAAATTGATCATAGAATTTAAGACTAGTGAAAGCCTTCCAATTACTTTTGATTTCTTTTACTTGATCATTCAAAAGAGCAGACAAACTATTTGCAAATGTGTCTCATATTATCCCACAGATAGTTCCTTGTTCTAGCAACTAGCACAGATACTTGATTCTACAGAAGGAGGAACCACAAGACAGTGACAACTAGTATGACTGTTCATGACTTAGTAAATTCAGAACTACTTGAAAACCTCCTGAAATATGGGGGTTTTAAGTATTTTTAGCTTGCCTTCTGGATAATATGCACAGTGCCCACCCAAACTCTAAAGAACTGCTTGCTTTCTTTCTAAGCAAGGAAATGACAGGAGGAATCTCAATACAGAAAGGTAAACATATTTAAATATCAGTAATGTTATTTTGACAAAGCAGTTAAGAACTCATTACTTTCAGGAGAACTTGAAGCTTTAATCACCAAAAACACAAACTCATTTTACAATTTCCACATTTGCCATCTTTCTTTAAAACAATAATATGTGGCAAAATTTGTAATACACATTATTATATTATCTCAAAAAAAAAAATATTTTAATACAATATAGTCACCCTATTTCATCCACATTGCAAAATACGTATTTTTCATCTTTATTTGAACCATGGCTAAAGAACTTGGTTTTCTTGTTTTTCTTCCAAGTCTACAGTAGTTCCGTTTCCATATGGTATAATATACAGATATAAGCCCCAGTATAAGCAATTGAACTTTTCACACCCTCAAAAGCCGCAAAATCAGATGGTTTGTGGTTTTTGCAGCTGGTGCACTGCACTCATATTGGGTAGTGTCATATGAAAAATATTTCACTCCCCAAGCCCTAAACAGAGTCACTCATTAATGAAATGCAGGCAGTACAATGAGATCATATAAGGTATAGATTTCAACAGCCATACTAAAACCAGTAAAGGAACACTGAACAAGAACACAAATCAAGGTCCTCTGCCAGAACAGGATTTTTTTTAAAGGAATGTCTTCTTAGACTTAACATTTGCTTTGAAAACAACTGCTAACCACTACCCAGAAAAACCTTTAGTACAAGTGTTAGCAGACTAAACAATCACAATTTGGCAGAGGAAAAACAGTAAATAACTTCAGACATAGTTACATTACAGGATGTCTCACCCCAATACGCCACTATCAAATCACAAAATGATTTACTTAATACCACATATGGAATCTGCTTACTTAAGAAAATAAGCTGTCACCAGCGAAACTTTGTTTAAAAATAATTTCAGGGCTGAGGTTTATCAAATTTCACTTTAGTTTGTTTTTACAGAAATCTAAAAAAAAAAAAAAAATTAAGGCAGTCTAGTTGCAAAAATATTATATTAAGCCTACTTACACAGCAAATGTATTCTTAGGCAGAATTTTTAAACTCTATTACTAGTACTATTCATTAAAAGAAAGACCACAACTTTGCACTGTATGTCATGACATTTTATTTCAATAAAATGTATCAGCATATATTATTTCGTTTCTATCTTTCCTAAATGATACCCATCTGTTTTCCTCAATCTTTCTGAAACCTTTCTTTAACTAAGAAAAGCCTCAGCAGCAGAAATAAACACCAGACAATACAGCCAAGGTACTCTGTGGTCTTGATTCTCTTCTCACTCACTCTGATACAACTCTGTACGGACTTTAATGGCCTGAATGATAGCTGTAACTGAGCTAAGCATCAGGCTTTGTGCAACTACTTTATAAATCTGAGGACTACAGCAGGTTTGTTTTATCCGGGGAGAATATCTGGGGACAAAGTATATCCAGGCACAATAGGCTACAGCTTCTATCTTTCCCTCAAAAGCCAGTGAAGATATACTGGTAACAAATAGCCAACTGTTTTTGTATTTCTATCACATATTTGTTTAATTTCTAAAATAACAATGTTCTGAGAATCATATGCAATTGGGATATAAACTTAAATAAAATGGACTACCTGTAATCTAGTAATTTAATAGATGAGGAGACTCAAGAGGTTTTTCTTCCTGCTACTCCTCACTCATCTATGCTTTTCTTCTACAGTGTAGGAGAAGAATTTTCACTGCAATGCTTTTGAGAAGCAACTTTGTATTTCATGCATAGGAAGTTATGATCATTCTCTCTTTGCAGTGATTACTCTTGTAGTAATTTATATGCTTTTAATTGTCCAATATTAGTTAGCACAGAGGAATTACTAAAGGCTGTATCTCTCAGCTAAACAAGTCTACAGTCCATGAGATAAATTCCTCCATTTATCTGCATCTGTTGTCCATAAAATGTTTATACGCCTCATTCCTGCCACCTGGCAATAAACTCTAGCTTACGCTTGAAACACTACACGGAGTTGAAATAATCCATAGTACCGCAGCTCAATACAGAGAATTAAATATGAGCTAAGAATAGAGCTGCTTTCATATTAATCCCGTACCAGTACCAATGCAAAAGCCTACCAGGAGTCATAAATACCATGAAACAAAATTCTTCACATTTTCCAGCCATTTATTTTGCTACAAGTTTCCATAATTACAAACCATCTGCTAAAAAAATAAAAATAAAACAAAACAAAAAACAACCAACCACCTCCCAAAGCACAGCTATATTAAAAAGCAAGAGAATCATAGAATGTATTAGTTTGGAAGGGGTCCATAAGGATCGAGTCAAACTCCCTGACTATTAATATTACAATTATTCAGTAACTATTACTAATTACTATTAATAGCTATAATAAGAAGAAACAGAATCTGAACTTTACTGTGAACTTCAATTCAACAGTAGAATATTAACAGTGTACATAACATTCTCCAATACCTCTTACTGTAAGTACCTCATTATAACTTATATATAGAAGTATTGTGATCACAGTGTGTAATATATTATCTATTTTTAAAGTTGCATAGTAAGTATGCCAAGTTTATTCCAAACCTTCAACTACAGGTCTTCTCAAACCAAATTCTTCTACAACTAATTTAAACTAGAAATTTTTTTCCTCTTAATTTGGAAAAATCATATAAAGTAAAATCAGAAACAATTTTCTCTAAATGCAGACTGTCTCAGTTTCTTTACTATCATGTATCAATACAGTATCATGCTCCTTAAATATACAAGTTGGGAATTTTTAGAGTAACTTTGCTTATAGCAATAAAAATCCATCACTCTGTGTTCAAACAAAATATTCAGGCATATAATGTACAGCGATCTTTTACTTACACCTGGTTTTAAGCAAACTATCCCACTTGAGTTCAGTGAAAAATACTTTCTGTGTGTTAGCTTGCAGAGCACCACTCTAGGACTTCAAAGCAAGAATGATACAAAATTAACATCAAAAATATGTTAAGGATTAGAATGGATTAGAAACAGGCAAATCAGTAAGTCTCAGAATGTAATTGCAAACAGGGAGTTATATTAAGGGCATTTGTAAGAGAGATCTGCCGTGATAGGTTACTGGTCCCATACTGTTTCACACTTTTATCAACTACCTTCGAGAAAATGCAAATTCAGTACTGATGACGTCTGCTGACAACACAGAAAATTATAATGCACTGAGCTAGTTACTAGAATAAAATTACCTACATCTCTGAAAACACTCTACTTAAAAGGAATACTTTTCCTACCACCACATGTGTAAAGCTGCATTTCTAGCTACAAAGAAAAAAGTCCATATTCAGAGAATGAAATGTGGTATCTTCGAAAAATTACAGACTTGGGGTTATAATGCATACCTTATTCCCACAGCACATTGGTCAAATAGGCAAAAACCCTTGCCAGCATAAAGAAGGGAGAAAGGAAGGTTTGCATTTTTAAATCTGAAGGTAACATAACCATCGCAGAACACTGTGATCGATTCTAATGTTCACTGTAAATTAGAAGAGTTTAAAAGAATCCAGGTAACGTGAAAACATTTCTTATTTATTGAACTCCACAAGTATCCCTCTCTTCAGATTCTCAAAAGGAAGCATAAAAGCATGTGATAAACAGAAAGTTCTTCACCACATGAAGATCCAAGGACTGCAGAGTAGGTTTGAATCTAGAGACACTCAGATGAAAAAAAATGCTCTCTTCTTTAGCAGGGAAATTAATTACAAAACATCTATTGATAGAGCAGCATTTTAAAACTTCAGTAGTAACCTTAATCTCCAGCGGACTATCTTAACTGATCTGCCAACCAGATGAAGAAAACCTGGAAGCGATGGCTTTAGCTTGAATAAAATAACCGCCTTTCCGTACAAAATATGATTGCCTATTACACTCTCCTGCAATCCTATTCCAAAAGCAGCTCCAGGGTACAGTCACTGTTATTTTTTAAGACAAAGATGCAGCTATTTTATGGTGGCTATGGGAACGCTTGATGACCCAGCTACCATTCATATTGATGTTAAAGCCATTGTAGATATCTGGTCACAAGGAATTCGATGCCAGATCAGACAATACAGTTACTGACTCAATTGTACTCTTTTGTTTCATAAAGCACAAGAGGAAGTGCAGTCTGTAACATTACCCACTGTATCATATTTACATTGCAAAAGAATGTAATTTGAAATTTTAAGCATATATAATAAAAGACAAAGTAGACATAGTAAAATTTTGTAGCAGTGATCTCCTCTGAGTAAGGAGATAGAGTGATTTGAAAATGAAAATTATTGTCTACTGAAGATCAGAAGACCAGGTAGGAAAACAAAGCCTTCCAAGAATATTAATACCTCATTGAAGCTGAAGGGATTGTATTCACAGGATACCTTCTTTCATTTACCCAAATATTTGCTGGGTAACAAAATAAAAGCTCAACACAAAATGCACTGGCTTATGCAGAACGCAAGCTTGTTCCAATTGCAAAATATCCCAGCTACCCTTTTATATGCTCTCTCATATAAACAAAACCAGAATGTTAAAGACATGATTAAACTTAACGTACAAAAATTAAGTATATGATACAGAATAAATGTATGACTACACAAAAGTCATATATGGGAATACTACTGCTTTTGTAGGATCTAAAACTAGTGCGAAATTTTATGCATAACATGACACTCCCGTTGATCAGAATATAACTGGCTATGAACAGACTAATGATGCATGATAGAAAGGAGAGGATGAAAGAGAACATCCAGTCACAACATCCAGTTAGTAGTCGTCTTATTCTTAGTAATGTGGAAATGAATGTTGAGTATCAGCACCAAAATTGGCAGTTTGTAATAAATGGGATAATGCTGAAAACATCCAATGTAAACACAGAAATTTTTGTTTTAAAAAAATACCTTGAGGAAGATTAAAAGAAGAACATTCAGCAGCACAACACAAACTTTTTCAACTAGAAAAAAAATTAGGAAACTCTCAGATTCAATGGGACTGTATAACCCTCATAATAATATTCAAACATCCCTAAGAGTGCTCCTGAGTAACAAATTGGATATGAAAAGGAATGAAATCTTATGACATGGCAAAGGACAGAATCATAACACAGAAACACAAAAACATATAGAAGCACTATCATCTGGAAATGGAGGTCCTTTGTACAGGTGTAGTAAGACATCACTTATGCTTAGCTGGAGTCTGGGTGTGCTGTAAAGTCCCAGAGTAGCTGGAGTCCCAAAGGACTGGAAATCTTAAGGGAAGAGGCAAATCTCTTTGCTCTCCTACAGGGCACAGCACAGAAGAACCCATGCTAATCAAAGCTACTACTTGGGTTCCTGCCCAATGACTAGCCACAACAGACCAAGCTAACAGTAGACCAATGACCAAAAGAAAGAAAGAGTAAAAAAGAGAACAGTAAAAGATGGGGCTTACAGAAAATGGTATAGTCAGTTAGGGAATATACAAGCTCTGGATCTGATCAGAAATGTTCAATGTAAGATAAACTACAGAATGGCCTCAATAGCAGCGTGTGAATATTTCAACTGCTTGTAATAAACTATACCTACTTAAATTCTTTGTTTAATAACAGCTACATAAGATGCATTGATCTAACTGCATCTATCACGTATGGAACAGAACCGTGAAAAAGTTTATAAAAATATGAAAAAAACTCAGGCCAATGAGATAATTCCATTTTTCCAACCTTTTCACTAGCTCTGCAAATAACAATTCTTCACATATAAACCCATGGCTGATAAGTAGACCTTCTTTCAACTCGTTCTCGACTCCAACATCAGAATTCATAACAAAGCAATGATAAGTTACATATGTTGTGTGAACTTGTGAAAATCTAAACCAAAATATAAAGAGCATGGCTCAAAACTCTGTACCTACAAGGATGGGATCCCTGTTTTGGTTTCCTCCTCAGAGCTGCAGTGTGTTAGCATGGCCCTTGCAACACCCTTGAAGAACCCAACCTGTTCCATTTTCCTCTACCCCATCTCTAGGTGGCAGCAGCAGCTGTGACTCCTAGCATCAAACCATTCACCGTGGCTCCAACACAAATGTATGTTTAGTTATAAAATGGAGAGATTATCTTCTCACCTAACTTCCATAAAAAATGGCTCTTCTTTAATTACCATATTTAGAGATTATTAGAGATGTCAAAGTGTGGTCCAGTTTCTAAATTCTCAATCCAGTGAGAATGTTGATGAATTAAAAAGACATTTTAATAAACTCATTGCATTTCAACCAGGTTCCGTCCCTTCATAAGCACAGATGAGGACACTGTCCTTATTTCTTGAAAACAAAATAAAACAAACACTCCAACATTCATTGTCTAAACCAGGCAAACTAAATAACATGGTAAATATGCATGAAAACCAGACTGTTTCCATAGTTTCAAAGAGGAGATGAATATGTATGACCTTCATCTCACTGATAGGAGATCATATCAAATTACAAATGTAGACAAAAATAATTCCTAAAAGTACGAGTCATATTAGGTAAAGTAACTGCAACAGCATGACAAGAACTGGCCTCAGTAGCTACCACAGTATTTGTAGCTTCCCTAGGTGTTTCTGCTTCCAGCCCATCAGGGAGAGAGAGCTGCTGAGCTGCAAAGCAACAGGGTAGCTCCAGGCAAGCAGGGGCTCTTGCAGGATGAGGCAAAAGAAGTCAACAAAATCTCCAGGTTTCTCCTTCTCCCAACTCAGAATAAAAGCAGAGAGAACACTCAGAATATCTTTAATAGGAAAAAGACAAACAAACACATGCAGGGGGAACCCAGACATGGGCTAGATGGTTAGAAGAATCTGTAGAAGAAGCAGCAGCAGCTGCAGGATCAGCTCCCCAAGAGGAATATTTAGGTTTTACAGGAGCAACTCTGCCTTATTCTAGCTAAATATTTGGTCCAACTCTCTCTTATATTCCTCACAATTTTTTACCATAAAACTACTTCTTATTTTCTTATCCCTGGCCTTCCCTTAAATTTCAGAGAACAAAGCAAACCAAAAAGAAAATGGAACAAACATAATGAAAATCATAAGACATTCATGTGACAAAATAGCTAGTACGCTCTTTCTTTGATCACCACATTTCATGCATATTAATCCATTTCTAGGCCTTCTTCTGGAAGAAAGCAAGGCAGGCAGCCAATTGTTTGCAAGCAGAAATCCAAACACTGCAAAATGGACACCTGGTTCCTGTGCCTGCTCTAGCTCAACAGCGTGAAGCTGAACCTTGGTGCCCTAAACCTGGAACCCGCAGCATCCTTTCTGCAAGCATCCCACATGCTGCAAGACAATGGCCACATTTTTTTTCAGGCACTCAGAACCAACAATTCACCCAAAACCCAAACCCTGCCTAAAGCCACAATGGTAGCACCCCTGATTCAAAAGCCAGACTTCTAAAACAGCCCAGGTTCAAGCATCATACTGCAGTTGCCCCTTACCACTTAGTCCTGGCCGGTGCCAACAAGCACCGTCCCAGCCAATGCCCTGCCACAGGCTGTGAATCTGCACAAAGCAAGGGCTGCTCTCAGTACACAGCATGGTAGAGGCCTCCCTGTTTGGGCAGCGAAGAGAAGGACAGTGTAGAGATAAGGACAGAAGACACTGAGCTGCTGTCCCTTGGAGGTGGAATACAGGCCCTCAAACCCAGGCTACATGCTCCACACAGGATATGCAGCATCAGGCTGCTCAATCACAGGCTGGCCTTTGTGTCCATAGCTGTGAAACACAGCCAGGAGAGAGGAAAACGTATCAATATTCAGAAGTGGTGCGTACAAAGCACCAAAAGCATGTTTCCATGTTCATTCCATACACATTTTTATCGTAAGTCCAAGAGTTTGGGCTTTTTACAAGAAATGCCAGAAATGTATTCTCTCTGATAAGAACGATTTTGCTTCCTAAATTCTGTGTCTTCACTGACAGGCTTCCTACTGCTATCAACACCTATCATCACATGGAATAGCAGTATCAGCCCGAGATCCTACTTGTCCTTCACGCAAGGCAGTTTATTGGTCTCTTATTCTGCACAATGACACCCTGAACCAGCAAATCTCCTTTTGTCCCACACAGACTCCTATTTCTTAGTGCAGCAAGAAGGGCATCTCCTGATGCTCCCTGACAAAATGAACTACACTCTGCAAATTTATACTCTAAAGCCTTGACCACTGTGAATAATACAGATTTATTTCAAAACAAGAAGTGGGGCAGAAGGAGAATCAAGCATAAGTATAGCACTTTTGGAGGAATATTTTTCATGCACGAACTGGAAGATACTGGTCCCAATCATAAACTATCAGGCATCCAACTCAAATACTCTCCATTACGTTGCCACACTTATAAAACTTCTACCCAAACCGGGAAACTCTGCTGCTTTCATTAACAGTAGACATTAAAGGACTTGAGCTGAAAACTGTGCAAAATTCATAATAACTAATACGAACTGTGGCAGAACAATCACACCACACTGCCTCTAGGAAATAAGTAGAAACAAACTATGGAAACAGATTAGGAAAAATGGTTACAATCACTGACTGTACATGTTTAAAAGATAAAAGGATCATTTTGCCCCACTTTTCAGCCCTAATACTTAAATGATGGCAAAAGAAGAAAATAAAATACAAAGAAAAAAATCTGGAGTGTGTAAAAGAACAGCAATCTTATTAATATTGCCTATATGAGCAAGAATAAAATCATATACATTTCATTTTCAGAGATTTAATAATCCACCAAGTAGTGACAAGAAAAAAAAAGATATTGAAGTGCCCCTATTTTTTCCAGGAAGATCTTTTTCTCTAAGTTACAGAAGCAGCAAAACAATTAGATTACAGAAGTTCTCTTAAAAATGTCTTTTTACAAAGACTTGTTAAATAGACAGACTAAAAGTCATAGCCAAACATGACCGATTTAGTTCAGTGTATATCTGAGAACTGATGCAGGTCTCGAAACTTTCATGTGCATTATGTACAGCCTATCTTAAGAGAGCATAGCCATCATATGGCAGAGGAAATCTCTTTAGGAATTAATTGTGTGTTTTCTTACTTGTTTCTTCCCAAAGGTGAAAAACTTCTACATAAAAGAATTTCTCTTTTTTAGTTATTTCCTTTTATTATGTAGAAAAAGGCCAGAAAGTAATTTCCCCAGATTTCTCTCCCCAAAACATATGGAATAGAGACAGAGGTTACCTGGTTTCTTAGTTTAGACTCTGGAGGATAATCAAACCTCTCTTAGTACTTTTGTTTGCAAAAAAGCCGGAGGTCAAATGAACTGGAATAAGAACTTTCCAGTTAGAGGGACGAAAGTATTGTGGTTTGGTTTTTTTTTTTTAATAAAACCTGACTTTGTTTTTGAAAGGAAAGCCACTTAAATCAAGTTAGGTTAATTTAAATTAATTCTAAAGTTTTAGTAAATAATCTCTCTTGTGACTTTCTGCATTTCCCTAGTATATGACACCATCATCCTACTCATTTTCCAGTCTTCTAGGAAAAAAATGGTGAAATTCTCCCCAACAGGAAAAAAAAAATAAAAGAGGAAGAAAAAGAAGAGGGAGAGAGAGAGAAAGCTGGTAAGCACTGCATTGCTAAAGGATCAGGAACATCAAATGTAAGACAATGATAAGCATTCATTAAGTATTTATATCAGGGCATTAGCCTTTAATAGCACAAGTCTGCATACAAGTCTTACCTTCAGCAACTGCAGTGTAATAAATTATAAAGAATAAAAGCAACAGTTTTAAGAAACTCAATTAATAGAAACAGTCATGTGGTGAGAAACAACTATCTCAGAACAACACATCTGAACAACTATGCTGAAAACAACCCATCAGTGGAAAAACCCCACAGACCACTCAGCATCCAGGTCTCTCTAGCTGTTCCCAAAATAGCCCCTGAATGGGAGGCAAAAGAATTTCCCTTTACAATGCATAATTCTTCCCCCTTGCATAATCCCAGTCTACCATCTTTATCTTGTGTTAGATCAAAAAATAACTACCCATCAGTTGATTTCAACCAGATCTATGTCTGTTTCAAACTACAGCAGGAATAATCGTCCATAAGCTTTTCTGCTGGTCAGTTATCACCAAAGTAAAAGGAGTGAGAGACCTTGAACTGGGAGTGGGAATGTGAACAGTGGCCTAGTGTATTTATTTCATCACATTTTCTGACTGATCTATGAAGCACAGCAGTACTTTATTTTAAAGTATAAACCATTTCAGAAAAATGCAGAAATAGTCTGTAAGTGTGTAACAACTCCAATATTGTCCATGGTCTATGTGAAAAAAAATCAACTAAATATATTATTGTTTATTACACTATTGCTTGAAAATTACTAAAGAGCATTATTTTATTTATAATTATTCTGGGTTTATGTTACAAGGTTTACTGTTATGATCATTTTACTGTTAAACTTTATTTTTCTCATCCAGAAACAACTTGAAAGTAGAGTGTGAATCATATGGATCAAAGACTATCCATCAGTGTGTCACACACCATGTGGCATTGTGTTTTGCTAAGTCAAAGTCATGCTCCAAGTTTCAAAACTTCAAACAACTGAAATACCACAACATTCATAAAACAGAACTGAGCTACTGGGAGTAAGAAAAAAAATACAAAAAAGGTAACAGACCTCAACAGCAGATAGTAAAATTAACATTTCAACAGTTCTTGCCTTTCATCTTGGTCTCCATAGTACGTTTTTTCTGGAAAAGCTACGATTTAGGTTTAGAAAGATGCAGAATTACATAAAACATCTGGAATATGGGACAAGGAATATTGGCTTATTATCCCTGGTGGACCCTCCCTATGAAAAATTTAATAGGTCTGTTTTGGTAGTTTTAATCTCCAGAGCACCCCAAGCTATGTTATGGAAACATCATCTTGGTAATTTATATTAGAAAGAACACCTGGTGATGAAAGCAAATATACCCTCTTTAAAATTGTGAGTGATTTTTCTTTAATCCTCAAACTTTTCATCTTCTTAAATATATAATTTTTAACAGCTTGACTAAAAATTAGTTTTTGTATCTTTGAGACTGATCACATTGTAACCATTGTGAACCTACACTATTTTATTAGAGAGCTACATTTCTTCATTCCTGTCTTCAGAGAACAAGTCATTTTGTCTTTACTTTGACATTGGCCTTTTACAGATTACAGAGGAAGCTCTGTTGAATCTTATATGAATATCACAAAATCACTTAAAATGTTGTCCGTTTATATACTGCACAGCTTCCAACATTAAGGGAAAAGAGAACTGTTAAACAGATTTCTACTATTCTTATGCCTTTCTTGTTCCTTTCTTGGAATCTATTACATTTAGTATAGAGTTTCAAAATAACTAGTAAAAATCTACACATGAAAGCATTTTTCCCATTAAAATCATTAACTGGATTCCTCTAAATAAAAACACAGTTAAAATGCTATATAACTAAAAGGAATTCAGCATATACCTTTGTATTGTCACACAGCCTTATCATTTATTAAAAGAAAAAAAAAAAAAACATTTTAACTGTTGCTTCTATTTTATCGATAAATGGGAAATTAATGAAAGAATACATCAAGTACCAATTTATGAAACAATTTATTAATAAAAATGCATTCCATACTTTCCAGCTACAATTAGATTTCCATTTATCATATTTCTAAAGAAACAACATATGTACAAATTAATCTGTTTTTATCATTTAACATGCCTCATTTAAAATATATCCTAATACACATTTTGAATTTTCTAACAAAAAAGCCCATAATATAATCTGTAGCCTATAAGGATTTTCAGAAACACTTTTTTTTATTAATTTGACACTGATACGCCTCCATTTCTAATATCCCAACCCTGCAACATTTTAAATGCAATTAAAAGTGGTTATGAAAGAGTGTGGACTTCCTTGTGAAGTAGGAAATCACTCTTGTGATTAACATGCAAACGAGCTCATGCTGGCAGAATAGATTGGGGTTTTAAAACCCCAATTACTTTTGTATGATTATCTATTTACCCGTACACAGACTATTTTCATTTTTCATCTAATACAAAGTCATCCTGCTTACATTTTTAGCACAGCAATTAATATTTACAATAATTATGACATCAAGCACCATTGAGAGTATGCCAAGTGAGTCATTTACCATGTTTTTTAATATATATGTTATTAAAGTAACATCTATGCTAATACATTGCAGAGAATGGAGATATATTATTGGCCTTTGTATTATACTGGATTTGGTATAAAACTCTATTGGCTTTAAATTTAGTTAAGGGGTGTATTATTTTTAGTATCTGAGTAAGTCAAGTGCTGTTCGTTCAGATTACATATGCCAAAACTTTCAAGTCTGTAACTGCTTTGTATAAAGTATAAGGTTTGTTTAAACTTTCACAGTAAAAATAACAATAAAATTACTTCCTCCCGTTTTTCTTTTTTTTTTTTTNCAGACAATTCTTAACTTTCACTAACACACTTTGATTCATACCTGCTACAGAGTGCACATATACACATTTTTTCCAGACTTCTAAAGAAAATTATAATGCATTAATGACAGGAACTATGGTAATGGAAAAAGGTCACCCTCTTTTGAACACCTTCTGTTTTAAACCATTATATATAAAGACATTTGAGAAAGCAAAGAATTAAAAGGCAGCCTTTGTGCAAGCCATTACTGAAATATTATAGAATAATCTATATCAAATGTAGTGGAATAGCAGATTCTTTTGGATCTAAATTTACTGCAGCCATAGAAATGCTTTTATGCTTATTATGTATCTGCATGTTGATTCAATTATTAAAAGAACACCTGACAGCAGACTTACTTAATTGAATTAATTAAACTGGATGAATAATCACAGAATTACTATTGTATGAAATTTGTCCTGAAAAGTAACACTGGCATTTTGAAATTGCAAGTAATTTGAATGCTGAAATATACTGAGCAGAGAAGTCTTCACTTACTGTATTCTGAAATTCTTCACCTCATACGTGAACAAATGTGACATATAAATGAATAGACAGCCGTGAGTAATGAATGCTTTTTTTCTTACATATTGTAATTTATTATGTGAGCGCACCTATGCCACTAGATCTTTTAAAAACTTTGCAAAAACATTTGAAATAATAGTAATAATTTTTATCTCTTGCTCTAAAATAATACAACAGAGTGGACTATCAGATACTGAACGAGAGGTAGTGTAACAGTAAAACAATTGTGTAAAACACTGCTTCCAACCAGGATATCTAGAAAAGATTTTAATATATCCAGTCGAAATTATGGAAATATTTTCTAAAAAGCGAGCTAAAGCAAGCTTGAAACATTAAAGATGTTAAATTATTTTTAAAGCAATTTAATGGATCAGTACAGTGAGTTTCTACCACTGATATTAGCAACAGGAGCAGTTTCCTTTAGCAATTAAATGCTATGACATACCCTACATAGCATATTCTTTTTAAGGTCTTTTGAAACCATTTTTTGTTATTACGTAAAACCAGTCTAACAATGAAGTTCAGAAGATTTTATTATACCCTCTTTGGTTTACTTACATTTGATAATTCACTACATAGAAGGGAAATTTTACATGATAGGTTTTTTTAACATGCAGTTTCTGTTGCCCCTGCTTTCACATCAAAAAAGAGAGAGAAGAGCCTCGCACTGCTCAGAACGGAAGTTTATACTGGCAGAGGACATTCCTGGAGTGCAAGCACCCAATCTAGCACATACCCAAGCCCCAGATATTAGCTCTGAATCACCAGTAGCGATTTTTCTTACTTCTTGCAGGTTCTTTGTTTTGTTTTGTTTTTGCAATGATCCCCATAATAGCAAAATGTGTAAAAATAGTCTAATTTTATATGAAAGAATGGCAGGACTGGATATTTATCTAACCCTAAATAAACTGTAGCATGGTACAGTCACACACACCACCTTTTTTGTCTTTTTTTTTTTTTTTAAATCAGCAATGTGTTTTCTCTTGCTAAAAATGAGTATCGATGAATCTACAAATAGAAAATATTAATTTAGAGCTGATTATTAATTTATATTACTAAAAAGAACATGAACATTTATAGGTATTCAGTCAGAATATCTAAAAATGAAATAAGACGACATCTAACATCTATATACTATAAATCACTAGGTTTTTTTACGTTCGTATTTTCCCTCATATCCCTACTTGAATATAATTCATTTTACAAATATGTCTGATCCTGCCTCTGACCTTACTACACTTTAAGCTCTTTTCTGCTCATGGAAAGCTAATTTGCATTTTTTAAAAATGTGTCTGTATTAATGATCTAATTTACCACAAAAAGGCTTTATATTAAATACAAAAAGGACAGCTATTAGCTTTCTTTCCACAATAAAATCAAAACAAAAAATAAAACATCTCATTTACACAACAATTAACAGGTTTTTTTTCTGAACACAATACTAAATGAATCTGTACAGTTCAGCATCCATAAACATCATATATCATGCAGAATTCTTACTCTACAATCAAAATAAGGAATATTATAAATATGCAAAGTTTTACAAAACACATTTCTGAGAAATCTATACATCCATTTTAATACCTATATTAATAACCACAGTGGTTAGATTTTTCTTTTACATAAATTATACAAAGTACATTGGCATTACGTACCATTTTAATACCAGTTTATTATAGCTTTATTTCATAATATTGGAGGTGGAAATGGAAACAGTGCCATCATGTGATACTTTTCAGGCTACTTCACTTATTTCCAAGGAGTGAGTCTGTTGCTGCTATACAAATAAGAGTTCCTAGAAAAGCACGCAATGGCAGTATAATTTATTATATGCCATATTGTAACTAGGTAATTTTAGGTACTTTTATGCATCAAGTATTGAAAACACCTTCTAAATCTGCAAACATAAACAAAGCATATGATCACTACAAATGTTAACTACACCCCTTTATTAAGAGCTCACAAATTATCTAACACAGTCCTGTGAAATTCCTTTTTGTTTACAGTCAAGATATTAATCCAAACAGCTTCATTTTTACAAAGGAGCATGGATGTTAAATTCACTGGTTTTAATTAGTACTGGGCAGGCTACTTGGAAAAAAACCTAATACGTGAAATTGTCACAGGCGTACAATACTGAAGCCAAATCCAACTCACATTGTATTTACTACTTTTAATGAAATCAGACACACAGTCATTTTTTCTTTTGTATTCATTTCATACTGAAATAAAAGCATTTTTCTCTCCACTGGTCACAATAAACTAGGAAATCCATGTTTGATGCTAAAGATGCATATTTCCACTTATCCTTCCCTTTTCCAGAGATCAAGACAACCATTTGACAACCGCTTGGAATCTAGAAATACAAGTAATCTATTGCATCTGAAATCCCTCTTTACTGCACAACTCACAGCTGCCAAATCTCAAACTACTTTACAGTAGTGGGTTTTTTTAAAGATAGATCTTTATAGAAAATAAAACTCTTACAGTGAATTCACTGATGCATGGGTGAAAGTTGATGAAAAAAACACAGGAACTGTAACTTCAAAAGCAAGCACAGATGCTAGATATTGCTTATGGAATTTCAGAATTTACAGAATATGAACAATGACTGAATTCTCCAAGATTAAAAATCAAAAATCCTTACACAATTTAACTACCTACCATTCAACAGGAAAACCATTACGATTATATGCTTACTTGGAAGCATATGAGTATGAACAGCTATTTAAAAATGTTTAGGCTCCTTTATGCAGGATGCAAAAATTCATGGTATATACATACAAGCCACATATATGAGTCATGCTCAAGTGTTTTGAGTCTGAAACAAACATGAGGGAATTTTATAAAAGTCAGTATACTTCACATATCCAAAACTCCATTTCTGGGCCAGCATTCCAGCTGGTGGAAGCACCTACTTTTGCTGAAAGGTATCAAAACACACCCTCCACCCTAGAGAACACTCAGAGAGCAAGATTCATGATCAGAAACATGAAATATAAGAAAAATACTGTAGTAAGAAAAGAACAGGGGGAAACAGTGTTATGTTCTTGCTTAAATTTAATGTGTACTACTTACAGATAACATTTTATGAATTGCTCAAACTAATGCAAATTATATTTAGCAGGTCTGAAGGCAGGCAAATTGCACTGCATAAATACCAATTTGTACACCTAGTATAAGGAAGTTTAATTTTTATGTTTGCAACCCAGCAAATAAGTATTTAAGGAACAGGCTAAAAATAAAAAACAAGAGCATTATTGTTATTTGTTCTCCAAAAGCTTGATGTTTTCAGTAGTGTAGGCAGTAACCACCCTCGCTCCCCACCTTGACAAGCTGCTTAGAACACTCATTTGACTGGAGTTTTACCAGCACAAGTGATACATGGAACCCTTGACATGGTAAAGACAATCTGCAGCAAGTTATATAATTCCTAATAAAGAGCTTTTTACAGCTTTTTTGTACTCGTTGGCAATTATCATCCTTGAAGATGATAACTATTTCTCTTTTTCTATGGCTAGGGTATAGACCTAGGGTATAGACCTAGGGTATAGACCTAAGGGCAGAACAATCATTTACAATTTCCTGTCATCGTAAGACACACAGAACCCACATCAGCCCTTACTACATATTTTTGTTATGTTGTCTATGAACTAGATGATGAGTATTTGGAGAAGAGAAGGCTCTTGGGAGACCTTATTGCAGCAGCCTTCCAGTATCTGAAGAGAGCCTACAGGAGAGCAGGAGAGGGACTCCTGGTCAGGAAGTGTAGTGATAGGACAAGAGGTAATGGTTTTAAATTGGAAGAGGGGAGATTTAGATTGGATATTAGGAAGAAATTCTTTACTATGAGAGTGCCGAGACACTGAAACGCATTGCCCAGAGAATCTGTGGATGCCCCATCCCTGGAAGTGTTCAAGGCCAGGCTGGATGGGGCTTTGAGCAACCTGGTCTGGTGGGAGGTGTGCCTGCCCATGGCAGGGGGGCTGAAGCTCGATGATTTTTAAGGTCCCTTCCAACTCTAAACATTCTATGATTCTATTAGCAATAAGATTTTATGAAGTTGTGCCGGGATCCTCACAAAGCTGTCTAGAAAAAAGATTCTAAATCAGATGAAATCATAACACTCTAACTATATTAAGCACTAAGCAAAGGGAATCATAACCTGCTGGGACACTTCCTGGTTAATCAACCAAGACATCTGAGAAACCTGGGAGAAGGAGCCAAAACTCTGTTCACTTTCAGATCCCTTCCCAGTCAGCCCTTCAACAGCCAGCAGAAGAAGAATTTGGGCATTCTTTGTGTTCTGTTTGTTTGTGGCTTTTTGTTCTTTGTGTTTGTTTCCTGTGGTACCCAGAAAAGATGCTCATTTAAGATTGAGAAAAACTATGCTACAGATTAATACATTGAACATAAGTGGAAGGGACTGTTCTACATAAACATTGCAGAAAATCTGCAATTTTGAACCAAGGGAGAGGCTTACTTTTTCCCTCATCCAATCAGAAATTAGATAATATTTCTAATGATCACAAAAGCATAGAACGGCTTGGGTTGGAAGGAACCTTGAAGCTCATCTAATTCCAACGCCCCTGCCTCAGGCAGGGACACCTCCCACCAGACCAGGTTGCTCAAAGCTCCATCCAGACTGGCCTCGAATGCTTCCAGGGATGGGGCATCCACAGATTCTCCATGCAACGTGTTCCAATGTCTCACTGCCCTCACAGTAAAGAATTTCTTCCAAGTACCTAATCTAAATCTATCCTCTTTCAGTATTTTACATGCCCTTGTAAAAAGTCCCTTTCCAGGTTTCTTGCAGGCCCACTCGCACTTGACCCTGTTGAACTTCTTACACAAGCCTGCTTCTTAAGCCTGTCCAGGTACCTCTGGATGATATAGAATTCAATTGTGTAATATACTGAGACCAAGACAAAGGGTACTTTATTTTGAAAATGTAAAAAAGTAGGCGTTTAGTGCTGAGACCTTTAGATAAATGTGTCAGCTAGGAGTCAAACAGCAGACTTGTAGATTCAGAAGGCTAACATTTATCTCACCATGTAGCACCCACGTATTTCAATAAACCACAAAATCTGAAAGTGGATTCCCAAATTACTAGTCTAATTGCCCCAACACAGAATCATTGGACTCAGCTGGATCAAGAATAATCAGGACAAAACATAAAATGTAGAACTTCAAGAAAACTATTAGATGTCTTTTAGTTTTGAAAATTTTAGAAGTAACGGCTTTGAACAGATTCTGTGCATAGTTACATGGCCTCCTTAACTTGAGAAGAGACTGAAAACAGAAAAACTTCCCTCTCCTGATCAAGGCACACTTGAAAAACAAACAACTCTAGCTACTGTGTAAGGCTTTCTCCAATCGAAATATTGTTATTCACAATAACATTCCAATCCAAACAAATTGGCAGATGAAATAAGATATACTGTCAGAAAAGAAAAATAAGCCATAGGTTGTGGGTTAAAAACAGGTCCACTGATAGCTGCAGCACCATATTCCATCACCTCAGAGCCACAGGTTGCCTTATAAAGAAAGTTACACGGTAAGGTGATAATGGCTGCCATCATTCACTGACATGGTTAGAAACTAAGAATTTACTCAGCACTTGCCCCTCGAGTTAAATGGAAGGAACAGCTAAATTTTCTTTTGTGTAGAGACAGCTGAAAGGCCCTGAGTGGGAGCTGCATGCACATGCCCATGCAGATCTCTAGTTACAGGTTACAAAGCAATGTATATCAGGATGCACAAGACACAGGAATGTTTCTTAACAGAGAAGCTCAAAACCATTCAAACTATCAGTCTTCATGAAGTGGTCTTTTATAGGGAACTCCAAGATTTTGTGGAGGAAATTAAAAGCTACCTTATAGTAAAGACTCTACTGAGGTCAAAGAACACCCAAACTAATTCTTACTACTAAGTCAAGTAGAAAGTTGCAGAAACTGTTAAATCAGAAAATACCACACAGGTGCCATTATCAGAGTCAGTGTAACTGAAAATATTCACAATCAAAAGGCAGAGATCGTCAACATATGGCTAAATATGACTGGACGCATTTTTCTATCTGTGGACTGACAGAAAAAAGGAAAATCCCTAGAGGATGAACTCCTGCAAGCTTTAAGACAGCTTTAGTATAGAGTTTGATGTGTGCAAAAGACACAGGAGGTCAAGTAATCCCCTTATGGATAGAGAATATATAGTAAAAATTCTATTTGCTTGTAAAGACTCTTTATTTCGCTGGTCTTTCAGATAAAGTATTATGATTAAGTGACACATGGCCTTTAGTAGGACACACTGGTTTCTGGAATGGTACCTACTACTGGAAACCTGCTACAAGAAAAAAGACTGAAATAAAGCAAAAGATCTGACACAAAGAGAAAAAAAAAAGTCTTAATCCCTAAATTGCTCATTTTGGTGTGGATCCCTCCTTCCACTCTTACCTTAAGACTTTTTCCCCCATAAAACTTACAAATGTTCTGCAAAACCTGCCTCTCTGTTGAATGGATACCTACTGCCAGCCTTTCTTCTATTTGGACTCCTGTTTTACAGGAAGAGGGAAAACACTTTCTTTTTCAATTCCTTTATGCTACCTGCAGGGTTTCTGAAGGGCTTCTAATAATAATTCATTGGAGAGAACACACAATAGTATGTTCTATCTCTAAAGAAGCCTCTGATGCTGGTGCCCATACCTAGGCACTCGTTGCCCATTGAGGCAAGACTCCTAGGAAATTAATACAACTCTCAGAAGCAGCAAGAAGTTCAAGATAAGTTTGTCTTCTCTTGTCGTTTCTTTAAAGTGAGAACAACCACAATGAATGCAGTTTTTCCAAAAGAAAGCACAACACAGGAACAACACAAACACAACACCAAGTACCTTCTTGATGTTATTTTCAACTTCATTTAACAGAAGTAAATCAGATTGCTAGAAATGGAAGTATTTAAAGACAAATGAAAGCACCAGAACCTGTATCTCTTCAGCTTGTGAATATGCAAGTAGAATCAGGTTTTAAGACAGAAAGCCCAGCACTGGCTCAAGCTTATACAGGTGACATTTTTCACCATGAATCAACATTAAATCAATTTCCAGTCTTGTCTTAAGAGGAACATACTTGGATTTTGGCTGTTTGCAGTATTTCAGATGAGCCATAAAACAATTCCTGAACACTTGTGCTTACAGATCACATTGCACTTCACAGCTGTTGTGTTTTACCCCAGCAGAGGGTGCATTTAAGCAAGTGGAAAAAAGCACTTTTTCTTTTACACATAGCTTAAAATGCTTAGGGGTCTTTTTGAATGACATGTAACACATATATTGTATTTAAAATACATTAAATAATTCATAACAAATAATTATTAAGTCTACCTGCAATGTTTTCCTCCTTTTTTTGTAGTTTCTTACATGCCACAATGAGCAACAGCATAATGCTGCGGCTAGTTGGATAGAGCAGTGAAGTTTGAGAAGCAGGCCTAAATTTCACAACATCATGATAAATATGAGGTCAGTAAATCTGTGTAATGGAATTGCTAATATGATTACTTTTTAAAAGGAAATTTTTGTTTAATCTTCTACATTAAAAGAATGCTGAGATTGCAAAAGCAAAGCATTTAAAAACAGAACATGCCTGAAGTAAAGCTGTTCATACGGCATTATTTCAACCTCCTCTGCGTGACCTTTTCTCCATTCTCTGTTACTACATGCCACATTACTTGTTTCCCCAGGAACTACATTTCATTACTGCATTGGATAGACTAAGTTTGAAGATAAACTGTTTTTTTCAAAATAGTTTTATTTAGCGTTCCTTAGCATGGACACTATTCTCTGTCCTGTGTTCCTTTTGTTGCTGAAATTGGGACATGACCAAGATGTGCACATCTTGGGAACTGGCAGAACTTTCTAGGAAATCAGAACACTGTCCCAATGAGATGGATTTCTTCCACAATTTTTCCATCAAGCTCCATAAAATTAACAAAGATGAAAAATTTGTCCATTTAAATCAATTTTTTCCCTTCCTAGGTTGCCACACACATTTACCATTATGGTAGTTAGATGAAAATAAATGCAAATCTTTCTCAAAAGTTCATGCATATTCTCTGTTGCATGTATGGCCTCCTACAAAGTCTCATAAAATTATCAACTTTCACAAACATATTACTCCTATGGCCAATATCCCAAAATTCAGAAAAGAAATAGTCCACAATATCTTCCCACTAATTTTTCTTGCTCTTAAGTGAAAAAAAAATCACCTTTTAATGATTTAATATCAGAGTAAAGAATGACACTAGTCATTCTTTGTAAAACACAAACTACATTGTATTTGAAGGAGTGGGGATTCCTACCAAATTGCACAGGATTAATTACGTGAAGCAAATTTCAAAAAACCTCTTACATAACGTGATCAGTAGTTCTACACTCGTAACTGCAGTTGGACATGGAATGAAAAACCAAATAAATGATTATGGATGGAGGTAAAATAACAACAAAACCAGCTAATTCCGTCAGCAAACAGCACGGACCTACTTATGCTACTTCATGCTTTTTCTTCAGCAGATGCACTATTTTGCACGGTTCTGTTATGTAGTCCACGTGTTTTCATGGACATTAGTATCTTTGAAGACTCTTACTTCACCAAATTTCTTCAAGTTGGCCAACAGGTTTGAGAATTATTGTGGGGACAGACAGACAGAATGACTGTATCAACTTAAAAAACTTCTGCTTCCTTACAAAAGTATGATAAAAATAGCAAATCTAGGCTACGGTAGCCTAGGAGATAGACAATTCCACAGCAGGGCACTTTCTACAGGGAAGGCCAAACCAGAAGAACATAAGAATTCAGCGTTCATGTCTAGCTGTAAGAATTCTCAGAACGATGAAGTGTCATAACACAGTAAAAGAAGGAAAGAGAGCAGATAAAAATATGTCTAGTACTACATTAAGTATTAAAAAACATTAAACAATTAGAATATTTTAAGTTGCATGCTTAAAGGAAAAGGAAATAGCATCTTTTAATATATCATAACTACCCGTTGATAGGAACTCGGTTAATTCTGTCATTTCAAATAGGTCTTAACATAAAGAAGAGCTTGCTTCTTTGATTTCCATCTATAGCCTTGTATTGGTTCAGCAGCAGAACAAACCAGACCAAATTAATTTAACTGCAATACTTCAAATGGAGCTTTATCAAGGATTAATATACCACAGTACTTCAAATCATTATGAACAGGTGGTCATCAGCTCAGGTGCAGTAACACCCTTTTAGTAACTCAGCCATGCTTTGAATACTCCAGTGCACCTACCTCACCTTTTATTTATTTATCAGAAGAAAAGTTGCACGTAAAGAACAGCATGGGTTTGTTACAGGACAACTAATACAGTACAATTTCTTCATTTCATTTATTACTATGAAATCAAGATTAGGTCACAGAAGTTAGCAAATATCTTTTACAGTAATATTGCCCAAAGCATCCTAAGCATTAGGCTTATAAGGGAGACCAGTACTCATACATTCATTGAATCTTGTCAGGTAGATCCATGACAATATTTACATTTAACACATTCACAAATATGGAGTGAATTATCTCTGGTAAACAAGTAGCCTAAGCTACGACTTCCTCCAATGCATTTAGTTTATTGATAAGACTGCTGAGGAGCTCTTTCATTCACACTGGACTACTATATATAGGCTAGTTATGTACCCTCACTTTCTCTTTTATTCTTATGTACAAATACAAAACTCATATCCACCTTACTTAGTTAATAAATGAATTACACTGAATATAAAGTTATTATATAAATTACAATATGATAAATATAAATTATAGGATTTTTCACTATCTTCAGTGGCATTACAAAGAAGATGGAAAACTTTTGTCAGTTTAAGTCTAAAGCAAATTAACATAAATCATAGTTTACATTTAACTAATAAGAATGGTTTAATACCCAAAATATTGTAGAAGAATTAAATTGTATAAGAGCCACAACATGACAATAAAAGCTAGAAAATACAATAATAGCAAAAGAAATACTGAAACCATGTATTAAATTTCACCAGTTGCTACATGTGTTCAAGTAAGTAAAGACTGTTTTCACAAAAGATTTTTCAACTGGAAATCAGGAAAAAAAGAAGGCAGGAGGAAACAAAACAACTAAAGAAATCATCTAATATTCAATTTAAACTTTTAATATTCAAGATCCTTAAAAAAAATGCTCAGTTATAGATGAAAATTAGAAATGAGACTACACTCATCAAAAAGACCATTAAAGTAACAATATTGCAACTCACTGAAGAATCAGCCATCAGTTAGAAACTGTTACATTTTACTAAACATACACTGTAATTTTACTAAACATACACTAATCACAGCCAGCACTGTAAGATGACCTGTACCTATGGACGTGTTTCATTTATCACAATCTGACAATGCAACAACAGGGAAAACCCTCTTACCATTTGTCCTGGTACCATTTGGAGGACTTTAAATGGAGGTCTTCTGAGACAAAATCAAAATAAAATAACAGGGAAGAAAAAAAGGAAGTTGCTGAAGCAGAAAAGCAGAGATAAATATGAGACATCTGCCTGAGGCAGACATCAATTCAAGACATGGGTATATGTGTTCAAAAATAAAACAAATAAAACACAAATGCTGAGTTCTGTGACTACATTTCCACCTTGATGTCCTAGTGAGTACACAAAATAGGTGAGCTTTGCTTTCATGCTTTATGATCTCCAAAGACGCTCCTCAATTGTTTTACAGGCCATTAATTCATAGTTGCCTTGTATTTGTTCTAACTATATTATACTATCACAGATGTTATTAATACGAATAATATGCAATGAAACCACAGAAGAATATTAATCCTTTGTGCCATCACTACATACTACTCTAGAACTCTTTTACACTTTAATCATTATGTATTTCTATATGTACAAAGTTGCAACATCTTTACACATCTTGCCTTCCTCACTACATCTGACTTTGTTCCAACAGGGAATCATCCTAAACCAACAAAATGGAAAGGAGTTACAATTGATGAACCATCAACATCACTCACAGTGTCAAAGGACACATGAGTTCATCATAGATTTTACTCACGTTCTTCACAGAACCCTACAAGATGGCTTCCTGATTTAATTCACAAACGTCAGAAAAGGAGCACTATACACTTACTTGCCTTATTATAAGCTTACTAAGCTTTTGAGTATTTTCTCCTACCACTCTGATACCATTAGCAAGTTCCATCCTGCCTTTTCTGGATCCTGAACCTCTCTTGTACTGAACTTCTCCTGAAGATCTTTTCTGTTAGAAGGCTAATAATTATTCCCTTTTCTTTGCTATATACACATATGATTCTTTTCATATACTTATTTAGGAACTATTCATTCCCATGTACATTTTCCTCTCACTGATATTTTAAACCCAGTTCCTTGGGACCACAACCAACTGAAAGATCAAGACAGTTGGGAGACCACATCTGATGACTCAGCACAGCTACCTAGCAAGATTAAATAAAATTTTTAACTTTTAATGAACATTAATTATTACTTATCCCACTTACCGCCACTGGAATCATCACTCCATATGTTAATAGCTTCTTATAAAGTCCAAAAACTTTAATCCATTTTCCTTACACCTACCATTTTACCTAAGTCTAAGTCAAAACCAACTGAACGTGTCATCAGTACATCCTAGAAAAGCTGCCAGTAATCTGGCTAAGTGGAACAATTACTGAAAAACTTGAATGGCAATAAAATGTAAATATTCTCATATCAACTCAAAATCAACTTCAGTTTAAATAAGTTCTGAAACATCAAAGAGTAGACTATCTGCATCTATTTTGTATGCACTTCTGTTAAGGCAGTAAATGAGATACAAGCAAGATCTCCTCAACGCAGCATGACAGATCCTAGACTGGAGCAGAGGTACATTAAGTTCAAGCTAGTTTTTCATTTTCCTTAAAAGACCTAGACTGAAGCTTAAGTACACAGCAATCACTGTTGTGACTGTTTATTGGAGCTAGCCTGAAACTAGCCAGCCCAAGTGCTGTGACCCATGTAGCCATGGCTCTGATGAACTCAGCACAAGCGGAAAAAAGTGCCTGAGAGCTGGAATAAATATACAGTTACTCAATTGTACCTCCAGTCTCACGGCCATAGACATACTCTGCAGGAATTCCAGATCACTGTAATAGGGGGAGTAACTGCAGCTGTATGACACCCCTGAGTGCCCTTGGAATATCTCCAACATTGAGTGGCAAGCACGGAATCAGAAGAAATGCAGGAGACAACTTTGCCTTTATAGTGAAACCAGCCAATTTAAAGATGAAGAGGAAAATCAGGCCCTAATATGACTATATCATATGCTAAAATTCAATAAAAAGGCAATAGTTTTGTAAAAACATTTTAGTGTTTGGCATTATTATTTTAGTTACTTTTTTTTATTTAATATGTTCACACACTTACACAACTCTTATTAAAAAAAAAATTAATTTATGAGAAGGTGTCTCCAAGATTTGTTTACAGTATCTTCTCCATTTTTATATGTTTCCAATTAAAAAAAAAAAAAAAAAAAAAAGAAGAANGATATTTTGGGGCAGAAATACCTGTGCCAGGACAGGAAAGAATGAACTTTTACACCAAATGGTTACAACAGATTGACACATATAACTTACCTGAGAGGGACACTGTACCACACGATGGTATTTTAAAATTCTAAAATACTAATCACAAGCATTGATTAAGCATTATGTGTTAAAAAAAAAAAAAAAAAAACCAGAA